>JALBYD010000022.1:0-281789 GCA_023212685.1 Pseudozyma pruni
CCCCCCCACCTTGACTCGAACGACTCGAGAGCGTGAGCCTCATCGTCTTCACCATCGACAACGACCACCGAGATTGGAGAATATCGAAAATGGCATCCAACTTCTTGACACGAGGCAAGAAGATCGTTGCGTAAGTATCAACCCGACTTGGCTGTGGTCGCTGTAGCCCCGGGCCCACCACTGACATCATTCCTACCGTTTCGTATACTTTGACCTCGATATGACTTCGCTGCTGGGATGGACAGGATCGGCCGCAACTACGCCGCCCACGCCAAAGAGCTCAACAACGCCGTCCCCACCGAGCCATTCTTCTTCCTCAAACCCACCACCTCGTACCTCACCAACAACGGCACCGTCGAGATCCCCAAAGGCATCGTTGCGCACTACGAAGTCGAGCTCGGCGTCGTCATCGGTTCCCCCCGCATCCGCGACATCCCCGCTTCCGAAGCCATGTCCCACGTCGCCGGTTACACGCTCTCGATCGACATGACCGCACGCAACCTGCAGGACAAGGTCAAATATAAAGGTCTCCCCTGGTCCTCCGCTAAAGGTTTCGACACCTTCACCCCCACCTCAGGCTTTATTGACAAGTCGAGGGTGCGCGATCCGAGCAAGTTGAAGCTGTGGTTGAAGGTGAATGATCAGGTGAAGCAGAACGGGCCGACGAGCGATATGATCTTTGGCATCCCGGAGTTGATCGAGCACGTGACGAGTATCATGACGTTGGAGGAAGGGGATCTGTTGTTGACGGGTACGCCGCAGGGCGTGGGAGAGGTGAAGGATGGAGATGTGATGCAGTGCGGGTTGGAGGATCAGTCGGGCAACTTGTTGGAGCAGCTCAAGATCAACGTGGCCAACCGGGTGGGTGGGTACGAGTTCAAGCCCTAGATCATCGATTCAGACTGCGTTCAGACTTTGGTTTGTTGAAAGAAGGAGAATGCGGATTCGAGTGGGGGTCCACGTCTGCGCTACCACCTCTACTTCCTCTTCTTGTCAGCGTCCATGTGGATAGCCCTCCTAAGCGCCCTCTTGTGCGAGTTGAGCGAAAAGAAAGCGAGCCAAGCCGGAATACCCAGCACCGAGGTGATCAACGACCACCTGAACGTAGTAATCTTGCTAGCACCCTTGAAGTAGCACACGATCGCCATCAGAGCACCCTCGACGACGTGAGCTCGGACGATGCTCTTCATAAACGCGTCCATCTTAGCAGGCCCGCCGAAGGTGTTGTTTCGCAGATCGTTCCACTGGGCCAGTCTGCCAGCTGGCACAACCGACTGAGTGATGGCGTGCGATGCGAGGGTGTCAGAACACAGCGCAAAGTAGGCGAGCGTGATCAGCATCACCGCATTGAGCGCAAGCTTGGGCGTACGGTAGACGACCACGGGTTTGCGAGTGGTGATGACCTTTTCCGAGATGGCCGAGAGCTCAACGAGGCGAGGGCGCACCTCGGCGTAGCCAGAGAGGTAAGGGTGGAAGGGCACGCTGACGGTGCGAGAGCCAGGCTTGCCCTTGCCAGGTTCGGCGCCCTTGGTGGTGGTGTAGGCGATTTCGAGGTGCTTCTTGTCGATGGCGGTCATGAGCACCTGGTTGGGCTTGAGCGGGTGGAGAAGGTCTCCATAGTGCGTTGCGAGGTAAGCCAAGGAGTCCTGTCGTAGCAGAGATCAGAGGTAGCAAAGAGGCAGTTGACGCAGATTTGGTCAGTGGCGGCTCGGTGTAGGTCCCTAACGACGGCCTTCTCGGTCTTGCAACTTACCTTGTGATCATTGTTCATGTGCGAGATGATGCCCTCCGCCTTAGGGGCGATATCGTCAGAGCTTCCAGCCATCTTTGCAGCAACTTCCTCGAGGTAACGCGGATAGGTAGATGGTTGAAGGCAAGCAAGATGTCGTGTGGAGACCTCGGATGGTAACCACCTGGAGCTTGATTGCGGGGTCAAAGCTTGAGCTGAAACAGGCCAAGCGAGGCTCGACGGCGTGCGGCTGTCGGTCTTTCACGGCTAACTTTGCTTCCGCTCATCCGGTCGGCAGCTCTAACATCTTCAGAAAAAACGCACGGTTCATTTGGACCCTGAATCCTCCTCGAGGGCCTTGTCCTTCTGCACTCTTCTCATCACTGTGCCTCTTTGCATCGAACCGACCGCAACGATGATAGCGACGAGGGTCAACCGTGATCGCCCTGTCGGTGGCTGAGCCGAGCCCATCGTTCCTCGAAGATGCCACAGGCATATGCTCTTCAGGCTGTCGGCGGCAGTCTTTCCTCGCCTTCGATCAATGCTGCAGTCCAGCCAGAGGTGCAATTGGACTTGCAAACCCCATCATCGACACTTTGCCAGCACCTCGACCCAGAAGCACTTCCGAGGCCTGACTACTTCGAGTCGCTGGATGAGCTTCACCTGTGGACAGAGATGGAGCTCGGACCTTGGAACGATGACGATCTAGAAGGGGCTACCGATCACGTCGGTCCACCTGCATCATCCTCTGGCACAGCAACTTCAAGACCCAGATTGCTCGTCTGTCACGACTTTCAGGGAGGCTATGCTGAAGATCCTCAAGCCCAAGGATATTCTCTCGAGCACATGCATCTGGTCGATACCTTTATCTACTTTTCACACAAACGTGTCAGCATCCCACCCAATGGCTGGATCACCGCTGCCGCTCGAACAGGCACAAAGGTTCTTGGCACTTTGATCTTTGAATGGCAGGAAAGCGTTCCCGACCTGGCAAAACTGTTCCGTGGACCAACACGAGAAGAGATTCCGATGTTCAGAGAGCCAGCCTTCTCCCCGCAGTACGCTATCGAACTGATCGAGCTCGCACACGCACGCGGCTTTTCAGGCTATCTGATCAACGTCGAGGTCGCCCTTGACCTCGGGGACCGCTGCTCAGGTCGACCATGGCCAGCTTGGACGGGAGAGCAGGCGCGCTTACAGCAGATGCACTTGAACGCCGAACGCCTTCGTGCGTGGGTGCATTACCTGCGCGAAGAAGGCAGGAAGTTCTTTGCGTCAGCAGGCAAAGACCCGGAAGAATGGGAGATCATGTGGTACGACTCGGTCGTCTACCCTTACGGTCAGCTCGCTTGGCAGGATGCGCTCAACGAGCACAACATCGACTTCTTCCAAGCTGCGAATACCTTCTTTACGAACTACACGTGGGCGAGACCGCCGCAACCACTCCCGCCAGGCCAGCTCATCGATCCAGAAGACGAAAACCCGCAGATATTGCAACTACGTGATTACGGGCTCACGGGGCCGAATGACGGCGGGCACCATCCGCATCTTGTGCTTTCTGCCGCGATGGCAGACAGCATCGATAGACCGAGAGGAGACGTCTATGTCGGCATTGACGTTTTCGGACGCAACTGCTGGGGCGGTCTCAAGGCGTGGAAGTCGCTGGACATGATCGGACCGCATCGAGGATCAACGAATGAAGACGCGCTAGGCTTAAGCGTGGCCCTCTTTGCACCAGGCTGGACGTGGGAAGACGAGAACGCCGGTCTCAACCTGGATTCCGCGAGAGCTGCTCAGCCTCGAAAGTGGTCAGACTGGTGGCACATCGACTCGGCTTTCTGGACCGGCGTTTCAGAACAGGCTGTCGCAACACCACACCGTATCACTCTGAGCGAGGCGGACACCAAGCCGGTTCAGACCTACTTCAACCGCTCCAATCTCGACGCCGATCGTAGCCGTCGTCGAGCGAACGCACAGGGATTCTATACAGACTTCAGCTTCGGATCTGGGACCAAGTGGTTCGACGGTGGCAAGCTTGCTTACGACTGGTCGACGCTTCCATCTAGGAGTGGAAAGGCAGATGCGACATCAGGTTTTACGGATATGGGCGTCAGCATGCCCAAGCCGGACCTGTTCTATGCGGAGTGGCACGAGGGGAAGGGGAGAGAGCAAACAATGTCGTCACAGGCTCGCATCACCTCTTGGTGTTTTGATCACGAGCGAGTCTGGGCTGGTAACGCATCCTTTGTCGTCAGTGTAGCCACGAGCGACAATGTTGATACTGCGGACGTCGAGCCCTTACGCATTCCTCTGTGCTCCGCGGTCATCTCGGAAGATGGCAAGGAAGGTGACGAACAGAATGGCTGGCGGTACACCATCGTCTTTGACGCGGACGGCGTCGGGATCGAGCCTTTGCTCGAGAATGCTGCTTCGAATCAGACCGCCATCGCGGCCGATACGAATTACCGAGAACTCGGAAATGGCTGGAGAGCAGCCACCATCGCAGTCCAATCGCGTTTCAGCAGCGATCAGGATACAGCAACCATACCCCTCACGCTGGGCCTCACTGCTCGACTCTCGGCGCTACGGTCGGTGCAGATTCGAATTGGCGCTGTACACCTCTCTCGAGCACCCACGTCTCCTTCACCGTCAAGAAGACAGCCTGCGAGCCTGGAAGTACGGCCAGCAATCGACGTGTTTGATCCGTCAAGCTACGACGAGCAGACAAAGTGGCTGCGCACGTCCGTCCTCAGCTGGGCCGCTCCGAGCGACTGCTTGAACACCATGTACTCGAATGTATGGGTGCAGCAGGTAGACAAGCCCTCGACGCGGGTGTGGCTCGGCACCTCAACACGCGAAGCGAAGGCAACCGACTTCTGTCTGCCCAACCCCCTCGCACTTCCTCACTCCCTGGCTCTAGAAGCACACGTTGACCTCGAATTCGTTGTCACCTCACTAGACATTCTCCACCCTGTAGACGTAGCCAAGGGACCCGCGCCACTGCTATAGAGTACCTTCCATTGAACTTTTATGCGCTGATCTGGTTCTGCAGCTTAGGCACGACCCATACACCCCTCACCTTGGGCGGGGCCCTCTCATCCTGTCGATTCGCCTGATCCTCCTGCTTCACCTCTGCCTCCTCGCGCACCTCCTCACCCATCGTCGGAGAATTATAGTACTTCGCTAGCGACTCGATGGTCTCGAGCGGCAGGTCGTATTCCAGCGCGAGCCGATCGAGGTCCTTCCGCGTCTCGCAGTGCTTCCTGTCGTCGAGCAGAAGCGTGATCGTATTCGCTGAGATCCTTGGTGGTCCCGATGATTTCACCGGCCTACTCGTCGATGCGGAGGACAGAGAATCGGCAGACTGGATATTGTCGAGGTTGGCCCGCTCTCGCGCCTCAAGGATGCGCAGCATCTGATCGGTCGGCTGATAGTTGGTCGCATTCTTAGGCACCTTGACCTGACCCAACCGAGAGAGGTTCTGGAGGAACTGCGGATCGTAGGCGTCGCGCATGATGTCGGCGGATTTGGTCTCGCTCGCCTGGCTCTGCTGACGTTGTGTTTCCTGCTCGCGACGGGTTGATGCAGAGGGTGCGTATTGCGAGCCTTGCTGCGCGGTGGATGAGCCGTATTCGGTCGGTGGCACGCGAGCTTTTTCGGAGGAAGGGGCGGGAGTGGGGTTGGGCGAAGGCTTGGCGGCGGAGGGTACGGCTCGTGCGACGGACGAGGCGACCTCTGAGCCGAGCTTGCGGGCTGGCTTCGAGGATGATGATCCCATCTTGGCGGAGTGAAGGTGTGGATACGAGGAGGGTGAGAAGGAAGGGGATGCTGGGAGAGAGAAGAGGTTGGATTACCCAAGTGGAGCAAGAAAGGAAAAAGCGCGGGAGTCGGAGCAGAGAATCGAGGTTCTTCTCGACCTTGTGGGCCCTGCGGTCCAAGGCGAAGTTCTTCCTTCTCTACCCACCTGGCCACGCAGTCAAGTGCTACCCGATAGAGCCAGGATGACGACTTGTTCGAGCAGCAGCAGCAGCGTACTGGACGGCTTCAAGCTGACAAGGGTGCTCGATCAAGATCCAAAGCTCAAATCCTCCAACCTTCTGGGCGAGTTCGTCACCACTGCTGATGACGGCACATCAACCGCGGAACAGGCAATCCTCATCCTGGAGAAGACACACTTCTCAGAGTCATTCTATGACCGCCTCGAGGGTCCCAGCAGCTCCATCTTCTCTACTCTCAAGGATCTAGGCCAGAACGATATCTACACCTGGATCCTGGCGTGGTTCCAACGACACGATCTCAACGAGGTTCCTTCGATTGACGCGGACATCAAGATCACGCTGATCCGGCCGGCAACGCAGACCCACATTGACAAATATTCGGCGCAGCGCAAGGTGATGGTCTACGAGACGGCTGAAATGTATCAACAGAAGGTGCTGCCCTGGATCGAATCGTTCCCGCCCTCACGGATACAGTGGGTGTACAACATCTTGGAGCACAAGAAGGAAGCCGGGAGCATCCTGTTTGAGGATTCGGATCCAGAGAGAGGCTTCATCATCGTACCCGACCTCAAATGGGATCAGAAGACGACGTCGAGCTTATACATCCAAGCGATCGTACACAACCGAGGGCTGAGGAGTATCAGAGACTTGACGAAGAAGCATGTAGAGATGCTCGAGAACATCAGGGAGCAAGCAAGTCTAGTCGCTTTCGAGAAGTTCGGGCTGACAGGAAGGGGGGAGAGCGCCGAAGGCAATGTGCGCTGTTTCTTGCATTATCAGCCAAGCTACTAGTGAGTATGCCCTCCAGAAGCTTGTGGGAAGCAAAGACTAGCTCGACTGACACTTTATGACTCTCCTCACCACAGTCACTTGCACGTACACATCTTGGCCTCGAGCTTCACCTCGCATCCGGGCGCAGTGGTGGGTCAAGCACATCTCCTCGACGACGTGGTCGACCTGCTCAAGCTCGGCGTCGATATGAAGCAGAGAACGTTCGGCTATGCACTTGGTACCAACAGCAAGCTCTGGTCTGTTCTCTATCCATGACGGTTGATGTGGTCCAACGTATCCTCTCACAGGGACAGGTAGAAGCCTAGACGCAAACGAAAACCACGGAACTCGGAAATCGCCTTAATTCCTCCACATGGTTCTCAGGCTGTCGTGCGCGAAAGTTTTGGGTGTGGCACATCGCAGCGGCTCAAAAGATTTTCTTCTGAAAGGGCTGAGTTGGTCGCCATCTCGTCACCATTCCCGAAGCTTCATCCAGCAGCGTCCAATAGAAGTCATGGTCGAGTCCACTCATCTCTACGACGTGCTAGGCGTCGCACCCGACGCCTCGTCAGCAGACATCAAGAAGGCCTACCGCAAGCAGTCACTCGCCAACCATCCCGACAAGAACCCCGAGATCGACCCGGCTGTAGCCAACGAAAAGTTTGCCGAGATCAACCACGCATACGAGACGCTCTCCGATCCAGACTCGAGAGCTGCATACGATCGATACGGCGATGACGGTCCAGGCGGGCCCGGTGGGTCGGGAGGTATGCCACCAGATATGGACGATTTTCTGGCGAGCATGTTTGGCGGCGGAATGGGGATGGGCGGCATGGGTGGCATGGGCGGCATGCCTCGGGGACGACGCCCTCGCCGCACCAAGGGGGAAGATGCCGTCATCGAGTATGCTGTTACTCTTGCCGGCCTGTACAAGGGCAAGACGGCCCACTTCAACCTCACCAAAAACGTCATCTGCACTCAATGCCAGGGATCAGGTGCAAAGCCCGGCCTCACCGAGAAGGAGTGCGTCACGTGTTCAGGCAAGGGCTCCGTCCTTCAGCAGCGCAGTATGGGTAACGGCATGATCGCCCAGTCGTACGTCGAGTGCGCCGACTGTCACGGCGAGGGCAAGAAGGTTCGAGACAAGGATCGCTGCAAGAAGTGCAAGGGAGAAAAGACGACCAAAGCAAAAGCCAAGCTTGACGTCGACATCGAAAAGGGCATGATCGATGGGCAGCGTATCGTCTTCAAAGAGGCTGCGGATCAAGAACCGGGCGTCAAGGCGGGTGACATCCTCATCGAGCTCAAGATGCAGAAGGACGACGCGTTCGAGGTCAAAGGTCTCGATCTCATGACGACGGTTCGATTGACGTTGGTCGAAGCACTGCTCGGTTTTTCGAGGACAGTGTTGACACATCTCGACGGAAGACACATCAAGGTGACGCGCTCGAGCATCACTCGACCGGGAGACATAGAGGTCGTCAAGGGCGAGGGCATGCCGCAGTACCGCGATCGCAACCAGACAAGGGGAGATCTGTACATTCGGTGGGAGGTGGATTTCCCGACAGACGCACAGCTCGCCTCGGATCCAGTCATCCGAGATGCGCTTCGAAACGCACTGCCACCGCATAAGCCGGATTTGGAGACGACCTCGGAAACGGTCGAGGACCAAGTCGAGCCCACCCCGGCTAAATTGGAGCAGTTTGGCAGCAACCGAGCGCGCATCCCCGGTCAGGGGCATATGGACGACGATGGATGGGAGGACTACGACGAGATGGGAGGGCAAGGACCTGGCATGCAATGCGCTCCCCAGTGAAGAAGGCACGCTTGGAACAACAACACCATCACTCAACACCATGTATTAGTACGGCCGCGGAATCGCCACATAACGCTGGAAAGCACATCAATCTTCACGGCGAGCCAACAATTATGAAGATGCGCATTGTGAAATGACCTGGCAGCGGTCTTTCTACTACAGGCGACCCATCTTGCCGGCACCGACTTCGAGGCCAATGGCCAGATGCGCCAGTCTGGCGTCGACTGCGTAGCCTTTTGATTGGAAGTCTGTCGCTCACAAGGCAGTGGAACCCAAATCATCAGCATCAGCTCGACTCGCACACGGGAGAAAGAGAACCGCTCACCTTTGAGACTCTGGTAGAGACCCTTAACCGGCACCAGATACTTCTCGATAAACTCGCCCTCTTCCGGCTTGGCCACTGGCTCGGCCGCATCGTCCTTCAACTCGATATTGACCACCACCATCTTCATGTTAGCGCCTGTCAAGCCAGGATCGTTGAACATGGTCGGTGTCGTCTCCTGAATCGTGACTTTCCCGCCCTCTTTATCGGTGCCGTAACCCGTCTCCTCCTCGAGTTCCCGCAGCGCTGCCCTGTTGGTCCCCTCGTCACCCTCCTCGCCAGCGTCGATGAGGCCAGCGGGCATCTCGATACAGCTCTTGCCCACCGGTGGGCGATATTGCGAGATAAGCAGGATGTGTGACTCGGAGGATGGGCGGTGGATGATGGTCATGATGGCAACGGCGTCGACGTCGCCTTTGCGGGTTTTGCGGTCGGCCGATTCCCACTTTCGCTGCTTGCCAGACGGGTCGACCCACTCGATGGCCCGAAGACCCACCCACTTTGCTTCCGAATCTTCCAAGGGGATGGTCTTGAGTACTTTGGCGGATTGTGAAGACATGTTGGACGCGGAGAAGGTCTTGGTCTGATGCAGTGTGGATGCGGAAGACAACTTTCGAGCAGGAGCTGCAGTGGGGGCGAAGGCCGATCTTGTTGAGACGCGAAGCGCAGTAGTTGCAAGCGATGGCAATCTGACAAGAGTCGAGGTAGCTCTTGCCGTCATGTGTGATGGTGTAGAGTCAAGAAAGGACGGCGAGCAAGAGTAGGTCGTGTGCTCATCAGAGGTGAATGATGACGTGGGTGTGTTCTCTTAAGACGCCGTTGTCCTGTGCGTCGCTTCTTCTCCACAAAAGTCGCGCAAAGCGAGCTTAACAGTGAAGAAGGGTGCGAAAATTGGGTCGAGCCTTCTCATTTCGTCCAACACCAATTCGACTACGCTCGCTTCCAACACCACCACCTTCACACTTCCCTCATCCCAGCATAGAGCCTGCAAGACGTCAAAGATGTCGTCGCAGTTCATCGGGCTGCAAGTCAAGCTCACCCTCCATTCACAACCGGGCGCTCCACTTCAAGCCAAGATCCTGGCGATCGACCAAGCGAGTAACACACTCACCGTTCAGAAGCAAGATGGTTCGCAAGCTGTGCTGAAGCGTACCGACATTGCAAGCCTCGCTGCCTGCAAACCTCAAGACTCTGCCTCGAATGGTCCCGCTGCTGCATCGTCGAGCGAGTCTTCTCGCGCGCATACAGCCGCGTCTGGCAAATCGGGCTCCGCTACAGATACAAGCAAGCCGCAAGCTACGAACCACTTGACCGCACCACTGCAGGGTTCTGATCCAGCAGGATCGCGCTCGTCGACGCCCTCTCGCTCGCCTCGTCCCAAATCAGCCACTGCCGCGGCACCGCAGTCGAAGCCGGCCAAGAAGAAACAAGCTCCTGACCCGCGTGGTAGCAGCCCTGCCATTGCCAACGCAACCCTCTCGGACGACTTTGACTTCAGCGCCGGCCTCAAGGCCTTCGACAAGAAGAAGATCTGGGACGACATTCGTGCTTCCGACCACACCGATCCCGCCTCCTTACTCGTGTCTCACAATCGCATATCGAACGGTCCCGTCGAGCTCGTACGAGGACCAAACGGTGTAGGCCCTGCTAACTCGGTCTCGACTCCCGACAGAGGCAGGATGAGTGCGAAAGACGGACAGCAAAAGTTGAGGCCCAACGAGATGGTCTGCAGTCCATCGCCGGAACGTGTACCTTCCCCGACACCTGCTGCACCGGTGGTCTCGAACGCGAGCAGATCTGCGCAGACCGCTGCCACGACCGCATCTGAGACGATGGGCAAGCCTACGTACCAGCAGCTCGAAGAGCGAGTCAAGAAGCTCGAGGCTGAGCTTGCCCTAGCAAGGAGACGCAATGTACTGTTGGAAGAGCTGGCCGGTTTGGGGCTGGGTGTTCCCACTCGCCACGATGCTAGCAGTGCATACACTTCAGCTCCCCCCTCATCTTCACCGCCCCGACCTGAACGCGAAAGCAAGACATCGACTCTGCAGCAGGGGCGAGATTCAGCCGTTGCAGATACTGAGAAGGGTCTTGGCCCCTTGTCGCTACAGGATGGACCTTCCAAATCCGAGCTTGCGGCTCCTTCTGCCCTCTCGAGCGCCCTTGCAGCAGCCGGCTTTGCCGTTTCCGCCAACGAAGCATCGACCGACGCAACCTCCGCTCCGATGATCCCGACATCAACCTCAGCCTTCTCTACATCCGACTCAAAGGAGGCGGAAGCCGAAAAGGAAGAGCCTTTCTTCGGTCACATTGTCGACCCACCCGTTCTCACCCTGCTCTTCCCCACCGCCGCACTGCAACACGCGGCCCTTGCGCGCATGGAAGCCTTCTATGAGTCCAACTCCAACAGCAAGAGCTACCTCACCTTGCAGCAGGCCGCCGACGAACGCATCTGCCGCAACTACCAAGGGTTCAACTTCCCCATCCGCCGGGGCGTACAGGAATGGCTCGATGCGATGTACGAAGCGACCGGCGGCGACCAAGACGCTGCCAAATGGTGGACTCCTCACTGCTCGCCCGAAGAAAACCAGCTTCTCGACGTCCTCGTTTCGCTTGGCACCATCTCGTCCAACGAGGGCTCCTTCTCCCGCTCGCCCGATGCCGCGGGTGGCAGCATCAGCTACGTCATCTCGTGTGTCGCCTCGCAGGCGCACTCGACGCTGCCACACGAACTGCTCCACGCGCTGTATTTCCTCTCGCCCTCCTACCGCGCGCACGTCTCGCGCCACTACGCCTCGCTCTCTGCAGCGAATAAGAAGGTCATCGAGACGGATCTCGGCATGCGCAAGTACAGCCCTGCTGTGTTTGAGGACGAGTTCCAGGCCTACCTCGCAGAGGGGCTTGGA
The DNA here is from genome assembly GCA_023212685.1 of Pseudozyma pruni. Lineage (NCBI taxonomy): Eukaryota > Fungi > Basidiomycota > Ustilaginomycetes > Ustilaginales > Ustilaginaceae > Pseudozyma > Pseudozyma pruni. The sequence continues at coordinate 11,540 of JALBYD010000022.1, forward strand.
ACGGAGAAGGAGTTTGGCAATAAGCCCGCCGCGGAGTGCAAGGAGATTGCGCAGCAGTTGAGGGAACAGGTGGGGAAGGAGTGGGCGAAGTTGGGGGTGGATTTGGAGAGCGGGAAACAGCAGGAGAGGTGGGAGGAGGTCAAGTGGCAGACGTTGGATCGGTACGCGGCGGTGCAGAAGGCGGTCAAGAAGAACAAGAAGGCCGGTAGCCCGGCTAAGGGTGGGAGGAAGAGCAAGAAGTGAGAGGTTGCATGCGCAATGCCATTCGTGACCTGCAAAGTCGTGTGATTCTATAACATGAGTTCTATGCCCGTTCTTTGCCCGCATCCGATGGTTTGGGAAGCATCTCGATCTGCTCCTCATCATCCTCCCTCGCCCCCTCCGCCTCCGACGTGGCCAGTGGAACATGATGCCCCCTCCCATCGTCCCGTTCACCACTCGCAAACCACCCCTTCACCCTCGTCGCCAAGGGCCCATTCCGCCCCCCGCTCTGCGTCAGATAATACACCGGCACGCCCGCACCGATAAACAACAACGCAGCCAGCCCCTCCAACGGCGCACTCCCCACGGGCATCAGCAGCAAAAACAGCGCCACGGCCGCAAACAGTATCGGTGTCGCCAGCCACGTCCTATACGGCCGGTTCAAATTGGGCTCCTTGATCCTCAACACCAGCAACCCCAGTACCGAGGCGAGGTAGAACGTCCAACTGCACACCCCGTAAAAGTTGACCAGCGACGCAAACCCGCTTCCGAAGAGCACAAATGCCGAGATCAACACCAACTGCAACAGCAACGCTGCAACTGGTGTGCCGGTTTTGCGGTTCAACTCACCCAGACGTTCGGGCAGGTATCCTTCGCGGGAAGCGGCAAGAATGAGACGCGCCGTGGTGTAGATCTGACCGTTGAGCGCGCCGAAGCACGAAAAGGCGACGAGGAAGGCGAAGAGGATCCCTCCGCCCGTGCCGAAGATCGCACTGCCGAAATCGAGCGCTACTGTGTTGGTGCGCTTGACCAGCTCTGCAGGGAGAACGACAAAGTAGGAGACGACCGCAGAGAGGAAGATCAAGATGACCGTGGCGAGGCTGATGTGGATCACGCGAGGGAGGTCCTTTTCGACGCGCTTCATCTCGCCGGCGACGAAGCAGGATTGATCCCACCCGTCGAAGGCCCACAACCCGCTGTACAGGGCAAGTGCGTAGGAGGAGGGCGAGGTCGAACTGCCTGCGAACAGGTTACCCAGGCTTGAGAAGGCCTGTTGCGAGCTGGGGCTTGTTTTACCGCGGGCTGCTTGGACGATCGCCAGGATGGGCACGGCGGTGAGAGCTATCAGCTTGACGACGGTCGTAGCGATCTGCGTCCGCGTGCCGAGCTTGTTCGAAAACGCGTGTGCCGCTGTGATCAGCGCTGCAATGGCGACAGCGAGCAGCTTGATGGACCAACCCGGGATGCCATCGAGCCCTGTCTCGTGTGGATGGTCCGTAGCTTTTCCCGTAGCGTGGAATAGAATCCTCGCAATGTACTCTCCAAAGATCGTCGCGATAATCGCGCCTGCTCCGGGCTTTAGCGCTGTCAACGCCGACCACGTATACAGAAAGGCGGACAGCGGACCAAACGAGTAGTTGAGATACGCCTGCGAGCCGCCATTGAGCGGAATCGACGCGCCGAGCTCAGCAAACGACGAAGCGCCCGTCCATGCCAGGAAGCCGGACAGCAGCCAGATGACGATCGATGCGCCGATGCTGCCCGTATTGAGCGTCACCACGCCGGGCGACGAGAAGATGCCCGATCCGATCTGGACACCGACGGTGAGAGCGATGCCGTCGATGAGCGTCACTCTTCGTTCGGTGAGCCGATCGCGTGTGTAGTTGCGCCTATGTCGACCATACCGTGAGGACGTGTTGACGCGGGATGCGGATCCGTTGACCCTCGCCGCCGCCGAGACAGACCCTTCCCTCTCGCCGTAGTCGCCCGCCAACGTCTCATCGCCATCTCCACTGAGACTGAGAGGCAGCAGATGGTCTCTGTATCCGAAAGAAAGGCTTTCCACGCTCGCACGAGCTATTGAACCTAATGTCGACTTCTTCGGTGTTGTCGCCTCGAGGTCGTCCAGCTCCGCATGAGCGAGTTTGGGTGCGGAGATTGTGTTGCGGTCCTCAAAGACGACAAAGTCGTCCTCGTCCTCCTCCTCCTCCGGTAAAGGGATGCTGTCCGAGCTTGCTTTGCGTTGCGAGGTTTTCGAGGTGTCGAGATCTATGGACGGTCGAATGGCGTGGGAGTGGAGCGAAGCGGGCTCGTCGGGTACTCCAGCGAGCGCGATGGCTGCGCCCACTGGATCCGACATGGTGCTGGACTTTTCGGAAGGTGAGACGATAGGAAAGAATGGTCCATGGATTGTTCCTTGTTCCCTGCAGCAGCTGAATGGATGGTAGAGAAAAAGAAGAGATGGCGGTGACGTGGGCAGATAAGTGTTGATCTCTGGCTCAGTGTTGGTCTTGCCGCTCGCTGCGAGCTGCAGCCTCGTACAGAAGGGCTTCCCGCTCGAACATGGCTTGTGTGTTGAGACCGAATTCCGAGCCAAAATTTCATTTCTCGAAAAAAAGGGTCACGGAAAACTCCACAAAAAAAAAAAGAAAAAGTCGCTTTCTTCCAGCTCTTCTCTTCCTTCACATCTTCCGACTCTCCAGACAGCAGCACCTAGCACGATGGCTCCTACAGCAACAGGCTCGGCCAGCAAACCGAGAGGTCCGATCAAGTCGGAACGCAATCGAGCAGCCGCAGCTGCTGGAGGATCGAGCTCGTCCGCACCAACATCGTCAAGCAGTTCGGCGTTTCATAAGAAACGAGCCCAGGGCAATGGCATCAATGCCGTCGCTTCTGGCAACATTCCATCCAGCAGACCTCACAAACGTCTGCCAGAAGAGAAGAAGCCTAAGGAGCAAAAGCCTGCAACTTCAGCCGTAGAGGCGTCTCCGCCAGCCGACCAGGACAATAACAGCGACGACGACCAAGACTCAGACGACGATGAGGAGGAGGAGGACGATGTTCGCTCCAAGACAGCCCTGTCGCTTGCCGGACGTCCGTTGCCACCCCTTGCATCCCTCGTCGACGCCCTCTCTCAGTTTCCATACCTTCAGCGCCTCGATCTATCCTCCATCGAGCCCTCAGAAGCCTCGCCAAAGGGTCTCGACACTCTCACCTGGCTCGCAAAAGCCGTCTTCCGCAGCAAAGCATCCTCCAAGGGCAAGTCTCGCGCATTTGGCGACAACCTCACCTGGCTCAACCTCTCCTCCAACGCCAACTTGACCTCGGAAGCGTGTCTCGGCCTAGAAGCGCTCGAAGAGCTCTGCGTCCTCACCCTCTCGCACTGCGCCCTCACCTCCCTCCCTCCCTCCATCACGCCGCTTCACAACCTCAAAGCCCTCGTGCTCAACAACAACGCCATCACCAGCCTACCCAAAACCTTCCCGCATCTGCCGGAACTCAACTCGCTGATCCTGTCGCATAACGAACTCGTCTCTCTTCCCGCGTCCATGGCTGCCTCGCTTCCAGCGCTCAAGAAGCTCTCATTGGGTCATAACAGGCTGAAGGGCAGCGAAAGTTTGCCTGACTTCTCGCTCTGCTTGGCACTGCGAGAGGTGCGCCTCAACGACAATCCTGATCTCGGAGGGCTCCCTACGCACGTGAGGAATTGGGGCAAGGGAGCAGACGGGAAGACGGCACCGGGGCTGGAGCTGCTCGAGTTGAAAGATTGCGGATTGGACACGTGGGCCAGTTTGTCGACGCTGGTCGAGGCGGAGGATGAGAGGGAGTCACAGCCGAGGTTGAGAAGGAAGGGTCTCACGCAGCTGCTGCTGAAGGGGAATGGAGTGGCCGAGGAGGAAGGGTACAGGGAGCGGGTTTTGAAGGTGCATCCTACGCTGAGGGTGTTGGACAACGAGCGCTTGCAGCCGAGGGTGAAGCCTGCGGACAGAGACGAAGACGTGCCTGAGGATGCAGTGCAGAAGACGGGCAAGGGCAACAAGGAGAAGGTCAAAGGGAAGCACGGCAAACGCGAGGTCGAAGCGGACGTTAGCGAGGAGGGGGATGACGACGAAGCAGCGCAGATGGCGGCGGATATGCGAGCCCTCCGAAGAGGCAAACCAACCCCGCAGCCAGCAAGCGATAGCGACGATGACGCTGAAGATAGTGACGACGACGGAGCAGCCCGAATGGCGGCCGAGATGCGTGCACTTCGTCGAGGTCGAGCGACCCCTTCCAAGCCCAAGCCCAACAAAGACGACGCCAAACCGGGCAAGCAGCAGAAGCCGCTCAAGCCACACAAGAAGCCCCTTGATGCGTCTGCCGAGGACGACGACCGGTCCAAACCCAAACACAAACGAGGCTCTCGCGCCGGCAAGAAGGTCAACAAACCCTCCTCCTCCGACACCTCCAAGACCAAAGACCCTCCCACGACCACCGAACCCACCTCGCAAAGCCGCGGATTCTTCGAAACCGTCGACTCGGCCGCCGAAGCAGCGCGCCTAGCCCCGATCTACGAGCTCTCCAAAAAACGCGCCAAGATCGCCTCCGGCCGCACCGAGGTTGCCGAGGGCGTTCTCGAAGATGCCTCCTCCTCACTCTCCAAGGCGCGCCTGAAGGAGAGCAAGGGACGCACCGAGCTGGATACGTTTGACGACAGCACGCCCGGCGATGCGAAGAGTACAGGCGCGAAGAAGAAGGCGAAGAAGGAGGACAAGGTGGAGGAGAAGAAGGTCAATACGAGTGTTGCGGGCATTGTGGATCTGCGCAAACAGGCGAAAGGGAAGGAGGGAGGCGATAAGGGCAAGAAACGCAAGGTGGATGGGAAGGACGATGGCGGCAACAAGAAGGCGAGGACAGCATTGCCGTTCACTGCCACCGGTTTGGAGAGTGGGAAGAAGGCGACGACCGACTCGTTTGGTTCGGGTAGTGATGCTTGGGGTGCTGGTGGCGGCGCTTGGGATTGAGTGTTCTGCAATGCAACCAATCCACTTGCTCCACCATCGGAGCTGCTGTCTGAACAATCTGCTGCATTACGATACCAAGCTCAAGCTCTCCAAGTGCCTTGTGCCTGATCTTCAATCTTCTTGTCCAGTTACTCGTCGCTGGCAAAAAGAAAAGAACGGTGATATTCGAGGCGCCAAAATGATAGACAAAAAGAATCGTGACAAGAGTGGGATTCGAACCCACGCCCGAAGACTGCGATGGAATGTAACACTCCTGTGAGGATAACCTGAACACAGCGCCTTAGACCACTCGGCCATCTTGCCTAGAGCGTATGCTGGGCTGTCAAGTGCCATGATTATCACTTCTCAGTAGTGACCCTATGCCTCCACATCTTGCCATGAGCAAATCTGGGGTGACGGGCTTTGAACCCTCTCGCAGCGGCAAGCAACGTCAGGTCATTTTCAAAGTCGGTCGTACGGGCTGGCCTGCTGACTTGTAGGACCCCGTAACCGAATATGTGCGCAGGACTAACTTAAGTGAGGCTTGGGTGGGCTTTGCAGCACGTCATGTTGCTGATGACTGCTGATCAATTTCTATTGTCCCTCATCCATAAGATGACGACTCAGCATCTTCATTGACCTCTATCATCTTTGCTTCAGAACGCTCATGTTGACGACGATTGGATCATCATCCACGACCACACCACTACGCATCTCGAAAAGAGCGACGCTCCTGCTTCTCGCTGCTAGTGGAAATTTGGTTTCGGCGAACAGGTTTACGCATCACAAAGCAGCAGCTGCGAAAGGAGCTGTAAACGGCATCACGTCTCGCAACGCAAGTTACGCCGCCGGTGGTGGAAGCGGTGCTTCGGCGGGCTGGGGTTCGTCGGTCGACAATCCGTTCAAGATGGAACGACCTCTCAACGTGTTCGGTCGCCCGTTGGCGCAGTGTGGCACTGATCCCATGACGGGTTTCTACCGAGATGGCGTACGTACACTGGCTCTGATATGGCATGGTCGATAGACAGTTGCTGACTCGTTGCTTTTTGACTCGATAGTACTGCAACACAGGACCCGCAGACGGCGGCTCGCACACGGTAGCAGCGGTAGTCTCACAGAAGTGGCTCGAATTTTCCGCCTCCAAGGGTAACGATCTTCGACCCATCCTCTCGCAAGGCTGCTCATGGTGTCTCTGCGTAACGAGGTGGAAGCAGAGCCTGGATGCCTTCAAGCGTGGAGAGCTGCCGAGGGAGGGTGTGCCCAAGGTGAAGCTCGAGGCGACGCACCAGCGTGCGCTCGATGTGGTGTCCTTAGACGACCTCAAAGGGTTCGCGCTGGAGGAGGGTGGTGGACGCTCCGCTCAGGATCCTGCGAACGGTGGACCAATTCGTTGATCTGCCGTTGTCTGTTCGGTCTGTACTTTTGGGTTTCTGGCTTGTTTCTTTTCTAGATCTGTCCTCTCGCCTTGTTGCTTCGCAATTGACACTCGATACGCATGGATTCGAGCTCGATCACACAGCTGAATGTGGCGGGAGTCGCAAGGCTCGTGATGAATGATGGTACAGATTGAGATGTATGATATGGTACAATGGTATCCGCGCGACAATGAGTTGCAGGATTGGGAGGCTATGACTCCTGGTCAATCTGCTTCCATATTTGCTCGGTCTTCTTGCGGCTCTCTCTCGATTCTCTGACGTGGTTTGCTTGGCGTTCGACCCGCTGCGGATAAGAAGTGGCAAGGAAACAAAGCGTAAATGTCAGTCGACACTGCCGCCGCCAAAACAAAGAGAGTTGATGGCATTAGCATCGAAAGGTCGAACTCACCTCTTGTCTTAGGCACATATTGAGTTCATGTTTGATGCCGTTGCAGCCTCCGGTGATCTTGTGCCAGACACCCTTTGCGTGACACTCGTTGAGAGCTTGAATGAGGTGGGCACAATCTGTGTGAAGACAAGAAGCGTAGTTGGTCAGCCATGTCCATGGTTCATTCGAACCCGTGGCTGGAGAAACTTACGTTGCAGCTTGCTCTCCCCGACCAGGTGCTGCCATCAAGAACAGGTGTAACGCCGAAAGAGTGGGTCGAAGTCAAGTCAGCTTCGTTTTCCCTGAGACTCTGACAGCGCGCGAACTCGTACTCACCGGATGCATCGTCGCTGATGCTGGTCTAGTCGCTGTGTTGCTGGGCGTGATGCTGGACAGTCGTTCGAGAAGACCCTGACATGAGAGCATGAGAATATGAGGTCAGACAAATCTTCGGGCGGGAGTCGGAAAAACTGAAAAAAGATGTGGTGATTGTGGTTGTGAAGAATGTAACATCTTGGAATTTTTCGAAGTGTTGGTCTTTTCGATACACGTCACACACGCGCTTTTAGGAGCAAATTTGAGTCAGGGGCATCAGCTGTGAGACAGCGGAGAGCCAAGTGTTAAAATTTGGATCGCCTTGAACCAGATCAACATCTAAGAGGGGCTCTGGGCCTCCTGTCCATCATCCGGCTGTGCTTGGGCTCCGACATGCTGGGCTCACATGCGGCCACACTGGTTTCGAGCAAAGACGGTGGACGGGCTCGGCAGAGTCATGCATGAACGGCGACATCTCTTCGTAGCCTTACACCACCATCGTCATCATCCCTGTACACGCCATCCCTATCATCTTCATCTTCCGACCCCACCTATCTCTTATCCCGACACATCTCGCTCTCATCCCTGGCACAAAGAGTCGGAACAGCAGTCGCACGGAGACACGACTGAACGATTTGAAAGCTGCCAGTGGGACTCTGGCACTTGCACCTACCATCATCGCACGCAGGCCTCTACGCCATCAAAGCTGATAAGAGCTTGGGACCGCCACCATGCCCGACTTCATGTCGATCAAGAAGGTCTGGGGCAAGCTCGACTCGGGCGGAGCAGAGCAGCAGAAAGGGCCGGCAGCCTACAGTCAAGGAATTGGCAACGCCCCGGCTACACGACCAGCGATGAGCCATGCACCCGACGAGCGTGTCAAGAGGGTCAACCTCTTCCTGCGTGCCTTCCAAGTGTTCTTCGCTCTGGTCACGCTGCTCATCGCCATCTACATGGCTGCATTCCAGGTGAAATGGGTCGGCGCTCCCTCGGGTCTTACTGGCCTGCTGCTCTTCCTAGCATCGGCAAGCTTCGTCGCATCCACCATCTTCCTCGTCGTACCTGTCATCTGCGAGCGGTCCGGCCACAAGACCATGAAAGGCTTCACTACTGCCCTGTCCGAAGCACGAGTCGGTCTCGTCAGTAACGGAGCCTTTGCATTTCTGCTCGTGATCCTCGCCATGACTCAAACTATCTCGGCCTACACCTCCCCGGGATGCAAGGATCCCTTGAAGGACCCTCACGCGGGCGAGAAAGACAAGGAAGGCTTCGTTGATCAACTCGATGGCTGGTGTCGCACAAAGCGTGCCGAAGCAGCTTTCTGCTGGTTCCTCTGGATCACATGGTCGCTCTCGCTGCTCCTCTTCCTGCGTCAGTGGAAGTTGGAACGCAAGAATGGACCTCGCATCCCGCCCTTTGTGCATCCAAGGGACGACTCGGCTTTCGAGCCGATTGACGACCTGGACGACGATGACGCCTTTGACGAAACCAACAAGACCGCGAGGTACGGCGATGGTGGCGATGGCAGATACGGTGCTGCTCCCGTGATGGGTGAAAGAGAGGTTCCGCACATGTCTTCGTACGATCGACGAGGCGCCAATCCATTGGCAGACATCGAAGCGAAATATGGCATGTCTCAGACGACCTTCACTGACCCCTTTGCCGATGGACGAGCAGCAGCACCAGCAATACCAGCGTACAGCCGCCCTTCGTACGACCACGCTGGACATGCACCTCCCAGTGTTCCTGGTGGATACGCAGCGGATCCATACTCCAACATGAACCACCAGCTGCCATCAGGCCGCCCCAGCGAACGTCCACCTCAGCTGCCCAACTTGAGCTACGGCTACCGCTGAAGGACCACCGCCTCTTGACACCGTTTCACTCTCTGCTGTATTTGTTGTAGTTGTACCTGCTTGCATTCCTCTTTCGCCTTGCGCCCTTTCTTGGCTTCTTAATGATTCGGAATGAACTTTGACGGAGATAGCTTTCAGAGTGATGCATGCGACTGAGATATCCGTCTGAAGGCGTCCAGTGAGCGATTCACGAATGCTGCGCCTGACTATCATGCACTTGAAGAGACCCGGCGGGCGGCCAACTTATCATCCGAGGACTTGTGCACGACAGCTGCTGCCAAGACTTGGGCAACATCAAGTCGTCGGTCCGCGGAGGTCAGCCATGAGCTGAGTTGGTCGCCTCGTACCGCTGTTGTGTGTCAAACCAGCTTCAAAAAGGTGATGTGCAGGCAAGAACAATTTGCGGAAGACCCTCTTCCGATGTCGGCTTGAACCCCGTTCCTGAGCACAGGGTTCGGTGACAGCTTCACACGCGATTTGTGCGTTATGGTGGACTGCAAGGCTACTTGCTTGCCGAGGTATCACGGTCACACAAAAGAAGGCTCTCGTGCAGCTGTGATAGACGTGGGCGTAGACCGCAACAATGCAAAGTGACACTTCCGTTGGATCACGTTGGTGCAGACATGCTGCGCATTCTTTCAGCCGCCCCGCAATGGCTTGCTTGATCTCTTTTCCTACGAACTCAGCCATGCTTCCCAACTCCTATCACTGGCACGCTCAAAAGCTCATGCTCTGGAGCTGGCTTCCGAGCAAGCTACCCCTCCTCCTCATCTGATCTCGGTCTTGCTCTCTATCCCCTCCATCACTGACACCGCTCTAGGCGTGATCATTTCCTCGCGGCAGGGCAGCAGCAAGATGGCGGCTTGCAATGACGGTGTCTTCACACCAGTCAGTGACTGCCGCTTCTTCGACTTCACCGTCACCTTCTCAAACAGCATCTTCGTCATCATGCCATCATGCATCGCCATCTTGCTCATCCTCGCAAGACTCGTACGCATTCGCAACAAGCCCGACATCCCCACAGCTTCCGCTCAGCCCCAGCTCTCCCTTCTGCGCTCATGTGCTCCCCACTCGGACCCGATCAGCCTCGTCGGCGCTGCCGCATACGTCAGCAACGCCGTACTGAGTCTCGTGCTCGTCGGTCTCCTCGCTGCGCCTTCTTCTCACGCCCTTCGACATGCCATGGGTGATCGAACAGGGATGCCGAGCGTTGTGCTTCCGTTCCTCGCCTCTCTGCTGGCTATCCCGCTTTCGGTCGCGGAAAGAAGGAAGACCCGCGGTGGAAACATGGTGTTGCCGCTGTGGCTGCTCTTGACTCTCCTCTTCGAGGCCTGCCGGGTCCGCACCTTCAACGCCGTGCCCGCCATTCGTCAATCGTCCTTCTTCTACGTCTATGTACTTGCCTTTGCCTGCAAGGCCCTGATGCTCACCGTCGAAAACGCCAAAGGCATCCGCAGCATCGATGTCAACTCGACTCACGAGTCGCGCGCCAGCTTCTTCTCGCGCCTCCTGTTCCTTTGGGTCTTCCCCTTGCTCTGGACCGGTTTCCGCAAGCCTCTCGAGCTGGACGATCTCGACTCTCTCAAGCCCGAATTCTATGGGCGCTCTCTCGCCAACAGCTTCATCGCTAGCTGGTCCGGTGTTCCTGTCGACACTATCCAAAGGGAGACCGCAATCAACGAGACTAGCTCTGATGCCGGCCTGGATCTCAAGCTGAAAGCATCCGGATCTAGCAGCGAAGCATATCCATTAGAAAAGCTTTCTTCGCAGCAGACAGATCCCTCCGCACCGTCGACACAGCCAGCTCCGCTTCACAACAGCAGGCCCTTCCCGAAGAGAAACGCCAACCGCGGACTGCTGTGGGCGACTCTTCGCGCATTCCCGCTCGCTGCCTTGATGCCGGTACCTTGGAAGCTACTGCTCACCGCGGCCGAGCTTGCCCAGCCCCTGCTGGTGTCCACCACGCTCGCCTTTGTGCAGTCCTACTCCGACGCCAACAAAGACCAGGCGGTCACTGCTCAGCCCGTCGTCTACGGATGGGGTCTCGTCGGTGCCTACGCTTTCGTCTACCTCGGTCAGACCTTGGCGACAGGCCAGTACTGGTACGCGAGCTCGCAGCTCATGGTTCAGGTGAGAGGTGCCTACGTCGAGGCGATCTTCCGCAAGGGACTCGGTCTCCATGTCAGGACCGCCCGCACCAGCGGTGGCGGCAAAGCCGCCAACCTCATGAGCGTCGACAGCGAACGAGTCGTCAAGGCGATCGATGTGGTCCACTCGCTTTGGAGTGCTGCTATCACAATCACGGTTGGTGTTTACCTTCTCTACACTCAGCTCGGCCTCGTCTTCTTTGCTTCCATGGTCTCGGTGTTCATTTGTCTCATGCTCACGCCGCTTGCGAGTAAAGGAATGGGCACCAAGCAGGGTGCGTGGAGCGCTCTCACAGACAAACGTGTCAACCTGGTCTCGTCCATCACATCTGACATCAAAGGCGTTAAGTTCTCGGCCTACGAGGACATCCTTCACGAGAAGGTGTGCAAGACGCGCGCCGAAGAGCTGGTAAAGCGAAGCAGCATGATGAAGCAGCTGACTGGAGTCGTCGTGTTCACCAACTGCTCCAGCGAACTGCTTGGTTTGACCACATTTGTCACGCTGATCATCGTCGACAAGCTCAGCGGATCCAATCGCTTCGATCTCAACACAGTCTTCACCACCCTCACCATTTTTGGTATCCTGCAAGCGCCCATTCTCAGCCTTGGCCAACAGTGGGCAAGTCTGTTGCAAGCATGGGCAAGCATGAAGAGGATCCAAGTTTTCCTCGATGCCGAAGACAGGCCCGAGACTCGTGATGCAGTTGATGCAGGTGTCGCTGCTAACGCTGCTGCCGTCGCATCGACCAACCCAGAGGACTCGTCAGTCGGCTACGCTGCCAGGTTCGAAGGGGCAGATCTAGGGTGGGCAGACAAGGTTGTGCTCAGCGACGTCAACCTCGAGATCCCGGCCGCCTCGCTCACCATGATCTGCGGACGTCTTGGACACGGAAAATCGACTTTGCTGCAAGCCCTGCTTGGCGAGTGTGATCTGCTCAAGGGACAACAGCAGTTGCCGCTTTTGGCCGACCGCGTTGCCTACGTCAGTCAAGACTTGTGGCTGCAGGAGAAGCGGTCCATTCGCGAGAACATCATCTTTGCTACGGGTGAGTACGACGAAGAGCGATACGTGGGCGCCCTCCGGGCATGCGCGCTTTCCGAGGACATCGATGGCCTGCAGGAGGGCGATGCTACTACCGCCAGCGCCCTCAGCGGTGGACAACGTCAACGCGTCGCGGTCGCTCGTGCTGTATACAGCGAAGCCGAAGCCTTCCTTTTCGATGACATTACCAGTGCTCTAGATGCAGAGACCGCTGCACACATGTGGCGATCGCTGATGGGACCCGCAGGCTTGCTAAAAGGTAAGACGGTGGTCATGGCGACCAACGCAGTTCATCTGCTGCACCATGCTCAGTTTGTCATCCGCATTGACGACGGCAGAATCGCCGAACAAGGACGATACGAGGAGCTCTCGATGAAGGGCAAGGACGCCATCTCGCGCGCCAGTCTCGATTCGCAAAGGGCGTTGCCATCGGCTGAGAAGGCGAAGGACAAGCCGGTCAAGACAGGCGTCCCCGAGAAGCAAGAGGCGGTCATGACGGGCGCCGTCGGATTCAAGGTGTACAACATGTGGTTCAAGGCAGCAGGTCTTGGCAAGATGACGATCTTCTTTGTTTTCTGCATCCTGTGTGCCGGTGCGACACTGGCCCCTTCGTATTACCTGCAAGCGTGGGCCGAGGCTCAACAGCGACACCGTTTCAAGGACTGGGTCAGCTGGCTGATCGGCTTCATCTTCTTGATGCCGATGAACGCCATCTGCCTTGCTATCGGCTTCTGGATTCTTCACGTAAATTGTGCGGTGTCAGCGGGCAACAAGCTACACGCTGCTCAGCTCCGAGGCGTGCTCTCTGCACCCATTTCCTTCTTCAACAAGTGGAGTGCAGGGCAGATCACCAACCGCTTCTCACAGGACCTGTTCAACGTCGACTACACGTTCAGCAATGCGTTCCTGAACACGGTGGCTATCGTGTTTGGTTTGCTGGGCGCGCTGATCACGATGATCATCCCGGCGCCTTACCTTGCTGTTCTCGCAGCTGGACTGCTTGCCATTTCGTGGGGGATGCAGAGGCTCTACATCCCGTCTTCGCGGCAATTACGGCGTCTCGAGATGGCCGCAAAGAGTCCGCTCTACTCGCTCTTCTCGGAAACCTCGTCGCCGTCCGGTCTGGCGACGGTGCGTGGTCTCAAACGCGAGGCTTCTCTGCTGGAACTCAACACACAGTCGCTTGACATCTCGCAGACGCCGTACTACCATCTGTTCGTGGTGCGTCGCTGGCTGCAGACATGGCTCCTGGCGCTGACGACGATCATCAATGTGGCACTTGTGTTGCTCGTTGTGGTACTGCGTCATTCGTCAAAAGCGGGTCTGCTCGGTGTTGCTTTGGTACAGGCTACGGAGATCGGCATCCTGCTCAACCATACCGTCATCAGCTTCACGGAAGTCGAGATTGCCGGCGTAGCTCTGGAACGTGTTCGTGAGTTTTGCGAGCTCGAGCCCGAAAAGGACGCTGTAGCAGGGACGATCAAGGAGGCCGGCGATACAACTCCGGATGCTATTCGGGGCGACATCGAGTTCGATGCTGTGACCGTCTCGTACTCGGCCGATCTCGAACCTGCAGTCAAGGAGCTCAGCTTCTCCCTTCCTGCCGGTAAACGGCTGGGTTTGGTCGGTCGATCGGGCAGTGGCAAGAGCACAACCCTTCTGGCGCTCTTCCGAATGATCGAGATGCGGTCGGGCACGATCCGTATCGATGGTCGCAGCATTGCCGAGATGCCAGCTCGCAGCCTTCGATCTCAGATGACGATCGTACCGCAAAACCCGCTGGTGCTCGCCGCCACCATCAGGGAGAACCTTGACCCTGAGGGCGTCTGCACGGAGGATCAGCTGTGGGATGCTCTACACAAGTGCCATTTGGCTGACTTTGTCAATCAGCAAGAGAACAAGCTGGACGAGATGCTGCTGACAGGCGAGTCGTTCATCAGCTCGGGTCAGAAGCAGCTGCTGTCGCTGGCACGAGCTCTACTGCGCAAACGCAAGATTCTGGTTTTGGACGAGGCTACAAGTGCTATGGACGTCGAGACGGACGCTGCAGTGCAGAGCATCCTGAAGACGCAGTTCGCGGACTGTACGGTGATTGCAGTGGCACACAGGATCGCTACGATCATCGACTTTGATCAGATCATCTGCATGTCTGCTGGCCGAGCCATCGAATCGGGCAGCCCGGAAGAGCTGCTTAAGCAGCGAGGCGAGTTCTTTGCCCTGGCAGCTGAGCAGAAGTGCGTATGAGTTGCCAGCAATCGATTGTATGTTACTTTTGCTTTCTCATGTAGAATATGGAATGCAGTTCAATAGATCGATCCATGCCCGAGTCACCTGTCATGAGGCCCGTGGACTACTTTCGGCCAAGTCCGAATGAAGCTCGCTGATATGGATGTCGGTCACGCGACCCATTTAGGCACAGATAGCGACTACGATTGCGCCGAGCAGGAGGGCGGTGCCAAGGACAAACAGACGTCTACACTCGGGGACGACCGACACGGGCAGCGGAAGGGCAGAAGTTGGTGCCTCGATTGCGGGGTAACGACTAGATAAGAACGGGCATCACTTATCTCTCGCGTGGCTTGTTCAAAGCGGGAAGGGCGGACTTGGATGTCGTTCTCTTTCACGTTTGCAGATGCGATGGGCACTCCTCCTGCGAATGGGAAGGGAGAAGGCAGGGAGGCTCGAGCTGTCAAGAGATAAAATCTCGGAGATGGCCGAGCATCACCCAAATCGAACGCCGCCAATTGGTTACCCGGCTTGTGGGAACGTCAAGCAGGAATGCAACTTGGGATTGGACGATGAAGAGTTGCGAGTGAGATCTGGAGTGATCCACGTCGCATCGTGGTCCTGCAATGTGAGTGGGATCCCCGCTATGATCCGTGATGATGAGCGGGGCGAGGCTGAATAGGATGCTGGTTTGGGGGTGGCGATCTCCCTCTCGGCCGAAATAACCTAAAGTCTGGATTCTTCTCTGCCTGCGGCCCTCTCGGAACGGTCTTCGCATTTCGAAGCCTGTTTCTTCTGCACTCGTCAACTGTGTGTTCATGGTGCACAAGCACCTCTTCCTTCATGGCTGCGCTTGGACGGCCTCACAAACAATGTTCTCTCACGAGG
Organism: Pseudozyma pruni; assembly: GCA_023212685.1. Lineage (NCBI taxonomy): Eukaryota > Fungi > Basidiomycota > Ustilaginomycetes > Ustilaginales > Ustilaginaceae > Pseudozyma > Pseudozyma pruni. Next base: position 26,781 of record JALBYD010000022.1, read on the forward strand.
ACCAACCACATGCTCTCCGTGCAAGAGCGGCTCGCTTATCTCTGCCCAAAAGCAATCTAGCAACTGGTCGTGCGAGCGGCCTTTCTTAAATTTGAAACTCGCCGAATTCAAAGAGCGCTCTTGCAGCCACGCGAAAGAGCAACAAAAGAAAAAAAAAAAGGACTCGCTTGGCGACGCTTGCAGAGAATGCCCGCCTAGCACAGTGAAAGAGGGTAACCGAGGTGCAAGAGAAAGATCCAAGCTCTGGCTCGCTCCAGATGAAGCGCCCTTTGCATCTGTTGCCGTCCTCCAGCGTGGGAGGTAGAGCGAGAGCTTCAGCGAGCTTTGGTGGGATCGTCAACGCCTGGGCTCAAGCAAGACGAAGCTCGAATCGGAACGCCGCTGTCAAGAAGCGCTCGTCCTGGAGGTGGCTGACGAAATTTTAAAGAAAAACCAAATATTTTCTTCATCTGCGGCAGCGTCCTAAGCGACGAGCCGAACTCTTTTTCTTCACTCCCCCTCCCGGCTCAACTCTCTCGAAGCAAAACGCAGAGTGTCTCCGGCGCATCCCACCTTGAATGCTCCCCACCTGCACCACCTGAGCTTGGCAATGAAGGTTGCCCAGTACTCCTCAGGATCGATGCAGAGACGGCGATCAGGACGGGATGATGTAGCCGAGCGTCGATTGCAACAAAGCTCATTGTTGGCAGGCAGCAGCTTCCGACGGTCTGAGGATGAAAAACAAAAAAATTCTTATCAGAGGCAAAAAGGAAAAATTCGCAACCTGTCAAAAAATCAGAATTCACGCAGATTGCAGACACGGCTTTCGCCGCTGCCACCCGCTTTGCCCGCCTGTCCACCCGAGTCGATCGGCCCCTCGTCTATGATAGTGGCGTGGTGGGCAGACAACCGCCAGAGCGTGCCATTAATCTTGCTTGCCCCCTCGCTAATGAACTGGACAGGCCGTGCCTCCCGAGCTAACTTATTGAGTATTGAATCTAGCAGGTCAGCCGGTGCAACGTGCAATGAGCGAAGGAAAACGGTTCCTTCTCGCCTTGGTCGTCTTTCATATCTCTTCGCTCCAACGAATGAGGGTCCTTGCTTTGTCGCCTTGCCACTCTCTGCTCCTTCCGTCTCATTTAACCTTGCCCTCTCTTGATCTCCTCCTTCTTCGCTTCCCCCGCTCCCCACCCCCTCCTCGTCACCTCATCACTCCTACCCATCAGGACCTATTGTCCTTTCACCTCGAGTCTTGATTGACATCGGGTCCCGGTAGACTTGCTCCATCTTCCCTCGGACAGTCACCTACAGCTTGGTCTCACCCTCACCAACTCATTCAATCCGACAATAATGGGCATCCCAGCTCTCGTCAACAGCCTCAACAGGGCGGTGGCAACATCGCCTGTCGGCTACTACTTCCGCCTCGATGGCTCCGGACACCCTCTCTCGCGACCCGGCTCGCGCTTCCTCACCGAGATCCGCGCCGGTCTCGTCACCTTTGCTGCCATGGCCTACATTCTCTCGGTCAACGCCAGCATCCTCAGCTCGTCCGGTGGTCCATGCGAGTGCGCCAAGACCGCCGCTGATCCGGTCTGCGCCAACGACGTCGCCTACCAGCAGTGTGTTGCCGTGCTCAACCGCGACTACGTCTTCTCGACCGCCATCGCCGCCTGTGTTGGTACGCTTCTGATGGCTCTCTTTGCCAACATGCCCCTCGGTCTCGCTCCTGGTCTCGGTGTCAACGCCTACTTTGCTTTCACCATTGTCGGTGTCGCCGGAAGCGGTATCATCCCCTACAGCCAGGCTCTCTCGGCTGTCTGGCTCGAGGGTTGGATCTTCTTCCTCCTCTCACTCTTCGGTATCCGACAGTGGCTCGCTCGTCTGCTGCCACACAGCATCAAGTTGAGCACCGGTGCCGGTATCGGTATCTTCCTTGCCTTCATCGGTCTCGGCCCCAACGGTCTTGGTGTCATTGGTGGCAATGCTGCTGATCTCGTCGGTCTCGCCGGCTGCCCCGCCCAGTATCAGGACCCCGACACGGGCTTCTGTCTCAGCCACAAGCTCCAGGCTCCCACTGTCTGGCTCGGTGTCATGCTCGGCGGTATCTTCACCGCTCTCATGCTCCTCTACCGCGTCAAGGGTGCCTTCCTCATCGGTATCCTTCTCGTCTCGATCGTGTCGTGGCCTCGCAACACCTCTGTCACTCTCTTCCCTCACACCCCTGCTGGCGACGACGCCTTCAACTACTTCAAGCAGGTCGCCAACTGGAACGGTCTTGGCATGCTCGGTCCCAAGAACATCGACTGGTCTGGTTACAGCAACGGCAAGGTCTGGTACGCGCTCATCTCGTTCCTCTACATCGACCTGCTCGACACCACCGGTACCCTGTACGCTATGGCCAGCCACGCCGGTCTCATGGATGCCCGCACCGGTGACTTTGAGGGTTCCTCGGCTGCCTACCTGTCGGATGCGGTTGCCATCTCGATCGGCTCGCTCGTCGGCTGCTCTCCCAACACTGCCTTCGTCGAGTCGGCCTCCGGTATCGCCGAAGGTGGCCGTACCGGTATCACTGGTCTCACCACCGCCTTCATGTTCTTCCTCTCGCTCTTCTTTGCCCCCATCTTCGCCTCCTTCCCCTCCTGGGCCACCGGTTCGACGCTGGTCATCGTCGGCTCTATGATGGCCTCCAACACTGCCCAGGTCAACTGGTCGTATGTCGGCGACGCCATTCCGGCGTTTGTCACCATCGTCGGTATCCCTCTCTTCTTCAACATCGCCTACGGCCTCATTGCGGGCATCTGCTGCTACATCGCCCTCAACGCTATCCCCTGGCTTCTCCTCAAGATCTCCCGTGGATACGTCAAGCCGGATGGTTGGGACACGATCAAGGAGCCCTGGGGTGCACGAATGGTTTCGGCCAACGACGACACGACGGGCTTCATGGCGATCGTTCCGCCGTGGATGAGGAAGTTGATGAGCGGCAACATGAAGTTCTGGCAGATGACGGATGCAGAGATCGAGTTTTACTTGGAGGGCAGGAAGGAGACGCAGAGGCTCGCGCAGGAGAGGCAGGAGCAGTTGGAGAACGAGAGAGCCGCGATGTACGGCGCGGATGATGTAGAGGCGAGGGCGAGCAGCGAACAGCATGACGAGAAGCACTCGTCGACTGGAAGCCCCTCGTTTGATCCGGTCAACGTGTCGCATCTGCCCAACAGCAATGCGCACAACGAGCAGGAGGAGCCGAGGCACGTTGCGATTAGCAACACGCAATAGTGCTCCCAACTGGCCGAAATTTTGTACACTTGCTCTCTCTACGGTGTTCGTCGTGTTCCGTTGTGTTTATTCACCGACAAAATCAATGTTGGCTCGGGTTCGATTGGTTTGACTGTGCGATGGTCGTCGATATCACCCTTTCTCTGGGTTCGATCGCTCGTGTGATGGTCCTCCTGCCAATGATGCCCTGAGTTCAATCCGTCGTTTTGACTATGTGATGGCCGTCAATACCGCCCTTGCTCTGAGTTCGATTGGTCGTTTTGACCGTGTGATGATACTCGACACCAATGGTGCTCTCGGTTCGAACGCTTGCTTTGATCTTGTGACGGTCGTCGATACCACTCTTGCTCTGGGTCCGATCCTTTCGACCGTCTGAATGGTTGCAATTGTCCGAGTTGCCGAGTCTATGCTGTCTAGCTATCTACATCGCCACGCCGTACCTCGCCAGCATCTCGTCCGCCTCCACCGCTGTCTGAGTCACCTTCTTTACCGTACCCTCCTCTTGCGCCTCCTCCGCTTCCTCCCCGTCGTGCTCCGTGTCGTCCTTGAGCGCCTTCTTGATCTCATCCAGCGCACTACACCACCTCATGTTCGCCGTATCGGTGATATACGCCCCCGCTGGACCGGGAACCATCTTCTTCCCGCCACCCCCTATCGAGCCTTGCCCCGCCGGATTCGACTTGAACGCCTCTGCCAACCCCCAGCGCTTCAACGTCCCCTCTCCCGGACCCTTGAGCAGGGCGCTCTTGCTCTTGCGCAATGACCCCGTGGCGGCTGCTTGGGTGGTGGAGGAGGAACTGTTGAGGGTTTGTTGTTTGACCGAGGTGTGGCGCGAGGCTTTGCCTTTGGCGACGAACGAGGCGAAGTCGCGTTGTGAATCGGGCGGTGCACCGCAGTGAGAGCAGGAGGCGGTGTGGGGGTGGGAGAGCTGTCGTTCGACGTCCTCCTCGTCCGCCTCGTCGTGTGCTTTACGTGGTGATTGGTGGATGGTGGATGGCGGGAAGAACGTGCGCGGGAACCCGTTGAACGTGCCCTGCTTGAGCGGTGAGACGGAGAAACTCTTCGCCATCCTCAACCCGGCCGCTCGCGAGGATGTGCGCGGTGGAGTGCTCGGCGCGGCCAACGACCGCAGCGAGGCGATCGAAACGGGACGGGAGAGGTTCGTGACATATTGGAATGGAATTCCGCGTCCCGGGCCCCAGGATTCGTCAAGGGTGGAATCCCAGAAGCCGCGGGTGGTCGAGGAACGGGTAGGCGTGCGGAGCTCGGGAACGGTATCGTCGCTCCCGTCTCGGATGCGCGCCGCGAAGGCGGTGGTGGTCGAACAGGGCGATTCCATGCGCGGTGTGCCCACCGAGGGACCACTGCGGAAACGTGCAGAGTCAGACGAGCTTTCGAGGGCAGCAGCGACCGCTCGCATGCTGTCCGATTCGGGTATTGACACTGCCAACGCCGGTTTCTGTGCTTGTTCTTCGGGCGCCTGCGGCTTAGGAGGGATAGGGACGTGGTCGAACTTGATATACTCGTCCTCACTGATGTCGGGCACCAAAGGCTGTCCTCCGATCTGATGCCTGCCCCTCGCCTTCCGAATCGAAGCCAGATCTCCCAGACTGGCGTTTTCCTTGTCGTCCGAGTCGTTCGACTCGGGCAAGTCGGCAAAGTCTGCCGAGCTCACCGGCGGCGCACGGGCGATGAGGTTGGTGCTGGCGGTGCTACCGCTTCGCTTGAGGCTGAGAGAGCGCTTGATGCGTCCGGTCTTGCTTGAGACGCTCATGCTCCTCACGACTCCGGGTGTGTCTGCAGGTGACAGGACGACGGGGTCGGGCAGGACGTCTCGCGCCTCCTCCTTCTCGTTAATATCCTCATCGAGGTGCGTCGGTACAAATTCGGCCGTAACGTCCTCCTGTCCATCCACGACCTCCTGAGCGTACAGCTTCTTCACCGGCTCCTCGTGCAGTGTCGACGGTGGAAGCGACGACGTCGTCCGGTTGTGCTCGGCATGGCTGAGTGGACCCTTCTCTTCGGTGACGGTGGCGGGTGTGAGGGCGAGAAAGTCGTCAGCCTCGCGCTGAAAGATGTCGCGCGCCTGAAGTTGGTGGATGGCCGCCTTGCTACCGCGGGCGTTGCGGGGGAGAGAGTCGAGCGCGTGTTTCGATCGACAGCTGAAGAATCCGCCTCGCTTCTTCTTTGGAGGTGGGGTCGACATGGATCCCGAGGCGGATGCCAATGTTGCGGGCATGTTGGCGATTCTTGACGAGAGGATGGCTGGTGGCGATGATGGAGGATATGATGATGTTCGGAGGGCAGATATGAATACTCTTAGAGGTCTCGCTCATCAAGACACCAACACACCGGAGGAGAAAGTACATCCGTCATTTCAAGCTCTATCTGGCTAGCGCGCATCATCGCTCGGGGCAAACGCGGACGGTCCTTGCGGCGACAAAGGGCTTCTCCCCAAACCAACTCCGCTCTGCTGGAGTAGAACGTCGAAGGTGCAATAGCGTCACCTCGTACCACGAGCGAAGCCTGCCAGATTAGGCAAGTGCGTCTTTTTCTCAGGGTGCATGCATATGCAACGCTGTTCTTACCGATCTACACTGCAGCGTCTCGAGCCTTTTCTCCGCAGCGTTTTCAAAACTGCTCTCTTCTAATGTAACTGCGTGCCAGGAAACACACTTCGCCAGCTTTAACTTACCCAGCATGCTATGAGGCATTGTGTTCAGTCTCTGGCTAGACAGCCCATTGCTGTTGGGGGGTCAAGAGCGACAGTCCGAGCTGTCAAGTTTGGCTGTTTTGAATTCAAATCCCCACCCGCTCAGGGGCTACGGGCTTCAACCGTTGATTTCATTTTTGCAAAGACGCGTCTCGAGTGTTGTTTGCCCTTTAGACTCTGCCTGAACAACCCGGGTTTGGAAATGGCCTGGATCGACGACATCGGGTTCTTAGTATCGGCGATGTGAATCGAAGTCAGATTGACGCTCAGGCCAAGACCGGTCCGATAAGCGCTGTGGAAGATTCAGCTTCGATTCTCCACCTCGAAGCATGCTTACGCCTAACCTTGCACATCCGGTCTTCCATTCGTCATCCTCCTGAACAGCCGCACATCATGCCGATCACGTCCAACAACAAGACCGTTAAGCTCGAGCTGCCCAAGTCCCAGGCATCTACCGAGATTCACCTCTACGGCGCCACCGTGACCTCTTGGAAAGCCGCAGGAGGCAGCGAGCGACTCTTCCTCTCCTCCAAAGCTGCCCTTGACGGCAGCGCTGCAATCCGAGGTGGCATTCCCATCGTCTTCCCCGTCTTCGGCCCCCCTTCTCAGCACTCCGACGCTCCGGAGGTCGTCAAGACGCTCGACAAGCACGGGTTTGCGCGTATTCACGACTGGTCGCTCTCCACCTCCGTCCCCACCATCGACGAGGAGGATAGGTGCAGTGTGACGCTCGAGCTGCGCACCAATGACAAGCCCGATATCAAGAACGTCTGGCCGTACGATACGGTGCTGCAGTATACGGTGACGCTTACGCCGAACGAGCTGAAGAGCGAGCTCAAGGTGCACTACGTAGAGGGGGAGGGAGAGATGCCCTTCCACGCGCTGTTGCATACGTATTTCCTCGTGCCCGACTCCACCAAGGCTTCCGTACAGGGGTTGAAGGGTATGTACTACATCGACAAGGTGCTAGGTGGAGAGGCACAGCTGGATACGGACAACTTTACTTTCGACGCGAAGTCCATCGACCGCGTCCACATGGGCAAGCACAGCAGCACCGCGGGCGAGAAACCGAGAGATGTAAAGGTGCTGTACAATGCGAGCTCGGACGGAAAGATGGGCAAGGGGATCGAGATCACCAGGTCGAAGGAGTTGAAGGACACGGTGGTGTGGAACTGCGCAGAGGAGGGTAATAGGGCTATTGGGGATTTGGAGGAGGGAGGGTGGAAGAGGTATGTTTGTGTCGAGCCTGGGTCGGTGCACGGGTTTGAGACGCTGCCCAAGGGGAGCCGGTGGGTCGCTCAACAGACGTTGACTGCCTGGTAGGCTCGAATTGGAGCTTCACAAGCACTCGTCTCTGGGTACTCAAGTCCTTGTAAATCGCACCTCAACATTCAAGTTCCCTCGCTCCGTCAAGGACGATCAAGTCAGGCGTGCGAGTCTTACGAGACCGAGCCTATGAGGGGTGTAAGGATTGTCTTCATTCTGATTCCTGATTTCCTCCCGTCCTGTCCTGAACATGTTGACGCACTTCCAGGTGAGTATTACTCTCCCATCTTCTGGGTCGACTTTCCGGGCTCGGCGAGGAAGCCCACATCCCAACCCATCTCCTCCATCGTCCAACCCAGCACCTTCTTGGTATCCTTATTGTATACAAGATAGTTCAACCTCGTGTGCTTCTTGGGATCGTCCGAGATGTGGTCCACCTGCTTCATCTCGTCCTCGCTCAGCTTGATGAGCGTGATGTTCTGCTTCATGCGCTTCTCGTTGGTCGACTTGGGCGCGACCGACGTACCCCTCTGCACCGCCCAGCTCAGCGCAACGGTGGCAGCAGTAACGCCATGCTTCTTACCAATCTCGTTGAGCGTCTCGTCGTCGTGCACCGCAGAACTCATCTGACCGAGCGGACTGTATGCGGTGATGTGGATCCCCTTCTCCCTACAGTACTTGTTCAGGTCGTGCTCCGGCAGCAACGGACTCTGCTCGATCTGGTTCACCGCCGGAACCACCTTGGCCGTCTTGAGCAGAATCTCGAGGTTCTTGATGCTAAAGTTGCTGACACCGATCGCTTTGACTTTGCCCTTGTGCGAGTTGAGGAAGATATCCTCCATTTTTGCCCAGGTCTCGTTGAAGGTGGGTCCGAGCCTCTTCTGGTGCTCGAGACCGAAAGAATCGCCGCCGCCGAAGCTGCCCTCGTTCGAGGTGAAGCCTTGAGGCCAGTGCAGCAGCCACAGATCGATGTACTCAGTGTCGAGCTTGTTGAACGAGTTCTCGAATTCTTTGACGGGATCGTGGACTCCGCCGGGGTGGAGCTTGGTGGTGAGAAAGATGTCCGAGCGAGGGACGCCGGATTTGCGGATGGCTTGGCCCACTTCGACCTCGTTGGCGTAACCGGTGGCGGTGTCGAGGTGACGGTAGCCGATGTTGATGGCGGTGACGAGGGCGTCGACGAGTTCGTTGTCCTTGCCGGGCCCGGGCTGACCTTGCCAGCAGCCCATGCCGACTGAGGGGATCTTAGCGCCCGTGTTGAGGGTGAAGCTTGGAATGTCTGCAGCCATATCGAAACTTTGTTTGTTATGAGGTTGGGGGGACTTTGTTGATGATAAGGTTGGAACGGAAGGAGCGGACGGTCTGTCCTGCTTATGAATGCGTGAACTTCCGCCAGATCGGTGCAGTCATCATGCAGATCTTGAACGTCGCCCTGCCCGTCGATCTTTGTGCGACCTTAGCTCCACCAGCTGTGAGATGTCTGTGCGTTAGAACGGCGATGTCGATTGCCGCGAGTCCCTGGCTTGTGCATTGCCGCTCGTCACGCTCTATTTTTACCTGTGCCTGACACTGAGCTCTTGTCAAAAGCCTGCTCAAACGACTCCATCAACCACACTCCTCCGTCGATTGGCAGCGCTCCCGAACAGGAGTGCTATTGCACTCTCCACGCTCTCACTCCCTTTGATAGCACCGGCACAGAGATGCCGCTGCCTAACTTGCGCCGTATCTTCAGTTCTTCTCGCACCGACGATCAGGAAAGAGCTGTATCTCGACAGGCCTTCTTTCGAGTTTGCAGCTTCTTGACGTCCTGCGCCGTCATCGCTCTGCTTAGCAGTCCGAAGCGTAGGCGCGCTATCGGTCTTTGATCGCTTCGAACATGGTGCCTCCACCACCGATACCACCTAGACCTGGCTCGTCGGCGAACGAGAAATCCTCCTCGCCTCCGCGACCACCGGCAATACCACCACGACCAGGGGCAAATGCCAAGCCGAACGTGCCGCCGCGACCGCCATCGTACTCGAAACCGACATCTGCGCTCAAGCTCACCAATCTGCAACCCGGCGAGACCGTTTTTACACGACTTCTTCTGGTCGAAGGCACGGTGCAGGGCAATCAGGACGGAACCATTACAGTGATATGTGATGCCGCTTCAGGCTTCAAAGCGCAGAGCTGGGAGATCAACCAAGGCTACCTCAAGGCGTTGGTACCTCTTGCTGTCGGGAACAACGATCTGACCTTTGAATGGAAACTTGCTGGCTCACGCGAGGCAGGTCGAGACACGCTGTCGGTCACATACGACAGACCGAAGGGCGCACCTCCACTGCACCTTGCCATCGTGGCGGCTTGCGACTCTCCCGTCTGGCAGAATGATGGGCGAAAGCCGCCCAGCATCCCACGGAGACCTGGACAGCAGAACATTGACACAGACAAGGAACACAAGGTCTCGCGCTTCCTCAGCCGCGCAATGGACAAGCTCGACATAGCTTCCAGCACTCCTGCTACGCTGCTCGACGAGAAGGACCGAGCCATTGTGGACACGCCGCCTGGTCCAAGACGTGACACCTTCAGAGCCGGCGGTCTTGCCGAGGTCAAGCGCCGAATTGCCCTCCAGGCGTACCTCTGGCAAGCCTTCCACGCTGAGCAGATGCGCCGCCATGGCATGGGCCGACGAGCCTTCCAACTGGACGACGAACATGCCTTTGCCCGAGGCGAGCGCTCGCTTGAGCTTCTACCTCGCGTACATCTTCTCAAATCACGACGCACGCTCAAAGAGTTCCGCGACCCCGAGAATGCTCAACAGAACGAGCATGCTCGGAACGCTGGAGCCATGCACGAGTTTGGCGCTGAAGCTCTCAACGATCCTTCGACGCCTCAGGAGCTGCACTGGTCTCCCATTGCAGTGTTGACGCTGGACACGATGTACGATCCCAAGATGCGGCTGCTCCGGGCGCACGCTGCTCTTGGTGCTGGTGGACCCGGTCACGACTCCTTCGGTGTGATGGGCAGTCATTGGGTGTGGGCAGCACCACCGTCGCTCGACGAGGTCAGCTCTGCTTTCCTCGACACGGAGCCCACCCACCCATGTTGTGTCAACGATCTCAACGAGTGCCCCACCGCGTGGCAGACGCTCAACATCGGATCCGGCGCTTTCTTCCACGAAGCTGGACACGCGCTGAACAATCCACACTGGCCTTCTGGGTTGATGGCGAGGGGCTACGTGGAGTGGAACCGCGCTTTCATGACACGAGAGCCCGGATGTGCGAGAAATGGCGTACCGCAAGGCCGATTCTTTGCTCCAATACACGCTGCAAACGATGACAAGCACAACCACATCCACCAGGCTCAAGCCGTGCGTGCCAGATGGCATCCTTGCTTTGTTCTTCCTTCCGATCCACCGTTGCCCTATCTAACCTCAAACGATCACTCATTGTGGCATAGGTGGAACGAGAACGAGCCATTCTGGACCGCCACCTCCCAAGGCGCTCTTGTCAAGTGCGAATCCGGCATCGGCGCCATCGAGATCGAAGTCGGCGACAAGTACAGGACGCATATCGAGTGGCTCAACCTCCCTTCTCCCAGCGGACCGCCACAAATGCCACCAAAAGAAACGATGTTTGCACCATCCTACCTCAGCGGTCTTGTCGGGTTCGACGTGCAACAGCCCTCCTCCCCGCACGTTTGTATCACCGCCCTCGCCTGCAACATGCGTCAAGCCTTCCTCGACGGGTTCCGCGAGCACGGTGTCGCTGTCCCCCTCCATCTTCCCGGCATCGACCCGTCTCGCCGTAGCGTCTTCCGCACCCTCTCGCTGGGCCAGACAAACCACACGGGGGACAAGCTGGACCTCGTCTTCCCACACACCCACGACAGTGCTCGAGTGACGCTTGTCGCCATCGACATTTTCAGCGGGGCCGCGCTAGACGGGCTTCAGTTCCACTACTCCAACAACACGGTGAGCAATTTCGGACCGTGTGGCGGCTCACCGTTCCGCATCAACGTGAATCGAGACGACAAGATTCAGCGGCTCAATGTGCGATGTGGGCAGTGGATCGATGCGATCGAAATCGTCTTCACCAGCGGCAGGAGTAGCGGTATGCGGGGGAACACGACGGGTGGATCGATGCGCGTGTTGGAGCCCGCAGACAGCCGTGGTGAGGTCGTGGGGCTGTACGGGACGAGTGGGGCCTGGGTGGATTCGATTGGCGCGTATACTGCTGTGCCTACGTAACGGTGACTACGACTTCTTTAGTGAGATGTGAATGATACCTTTGGCAAAGGACAGGTCTTGGACTGTGCGTAGGGGTTTGCCTGAGTGGGAGAGAAGGAGTGGGCTAGAGTCGGTGGATGTGTTGAGCGTCTGGTGGGTGGATGAGTCGTGCGTGATGGAGAGGGCGAGACGCCGTGCTGCTCGTCGGATGCGTTCGCGGAGTCCGGGGGGGTTGTCGAGGGCTTTCCAGAGGGGGTGTGCTTGGATGGTGCTGTCGCTCGCCGCTTCTTCTACCTTGTCATCCTGGTCTGAGCCGTGGTCACTCCCTTCACCTCGCGCAGTGACCTGGCGTGGTTGGCCAATCGGTATCGACGCTTCTTTCAGCAGGTCTTGCATACGTTGCTGTGCATCTTCCAACGTCCCCCCACCCCTCCGCCCGGCAACGTCCAATAAAACACCCTCCACAAACGTCTCTACATCAACCCGTAGCTCGTCGCCTTCACCCCTTTCTACCCCTGAGCACGCCTCAAGATCCCCCGCATCTCCCGCGTCGTGATGGAAGATCACAACAATCTTGCCTGGCCGAGTAGAGCGGCATCTGTCCGAACAGTACTTGATACCCGCCCAGTCTTTGGCCCACTTGGCTCGCGGCGTGATCACTCGACCGCACGTCAGACACGCTTTGGGGTTGAGATCGGAGAGTGCGATCCTGTTTGAGGTGGCGTGCTCTTCAGAGGAGGAGTGCGCTTCTGCGGCTGCGATGGCTCGCGCTGATTTGCGAGCCATGAGCGGGTTGGGATGGGTGTGCAGTCGGAGAGCAAGTGCGGTTCGATTTTGGACGAGCGCCTGAGTAGCCCGAGAGAGGATTGTTCGTCCTAGCGAGGTCCGCAGCATGCGATCGTGAATCGAGAGTCGAGGTGATGGACTTCGGCGTTGAAGCCGTGATTGGGTTCTCGGTGTCAGGAATGCCTGCGGTGATGAAGAGGTTCATATTCGAGGTGACGTCAAGGGAAAGGGTCCTTTCGAAGGAATCAAAGGGTCCTCCATGGAGCTCAAAGAATTTTGCTTTCTCACCGTCGCTGTCTTGTTCTCCTCCTCCTCATCATCCTCAACGCACTTGGGAGCACGGCGATGTCCGCTCATCTCGACGACGATGACAGGGCATCGATAGTATCCTCTAGCTCCTCGTCGTCCAACGCTGACGAGGGCAATGATCGACCACACTCGCCAACGTCGCTCTTCGAAGACTCGCTCTTCACGCTCTTCTCGCACAACCAACCTGCCCACGGCGACCCCGGCGACACCTGCCGCTACACCCACCCCAACCTCCCCCCTCGCTCTCTCTCTTCCTCCTCCCGCCCCACCATCCTCCGATACAAGATCGCCCAGAACAGCGGCACCAATACGAAGCTCTTTGCGCACCACCAGTGGGATGCCGGCCTCTACCTTGCCGATCTCATTGCTGAACAGTCTGTCGATGCGCCCTCATCAGAAAAGGTGCAGGGGAAGCGGAAGGAGGGAAGCTTTGTAGATGTGAGGGGGAAGAGGGTTGTAGAGCTTGGGGCGGGGACGGGGCTGCCTGGGTTGGTGGCGAGCGTGATGGGTGCGCGGAGGACGGTGATCACCGACTATCCCGATGCACACGTTATCGATAACCTACAGCGAAATCTTGACTTGGCTCTCCTGCCACGGTCCAGTGGCAAGAAGCGAGAGTTGAACCCGCACTATTGGGAAGCGCGGGAGAGGGTGCAGGTGCTCGGACTGGGTTGGGGGAACGCTGACGAGGAGGAACGCGTCTTCGCAGCCTCTTCACCCTCCAACCCGAATGCGAGGGATGGATACGACATTGTGCTGGCAGCAGACGTGCTGTGGGTGTCGTCCGCGCATCCCCTGCTGATTCACTCGATACGAAGGCTTCTCAAACGCGATCGTGCGGCGAGATGCGTGCTGATCGCGGGGTTTCACACGGGTCGACCGGCCGTTCGCAGGTTCTTCATCCAGCTCGCTGAGCCGGCCGATGAGGGCGATGCAACGTCGGAACACGAGTGTCGAGCAGGAATGGTCCCAGACTGGCAAGAGGAGCTGTACGGCGGCATCTGGGAGCGCAACGTCGACGGATCGCAGCGTGCTTGGGCGGGTGCGCCCGTGCCGAGCAAAACGGACTACGATGCGAAGAGGGTCGTCGACGAAGATGCGAAGGGAGACGAGGACATGGGCGATATCAGCGACCGCGGCAGCTGGGTGGTCGTCGCCTCGCTCCGCTGGGCCGACCTAGCATAGACAATCACACACGTTCAAACTCACCGCCCATCCTAGTGTTCGTGAAACATCATTAAAGCATCGTGTATACAAGGGGTATCTACAATCCATCCTCTACGCCTGATCGCTATTCTTCTTATCCTCCGCCTCCCTAATCGCCTTGTTCCCATCCTTAGCCTCGTCAAAGTTGTAAAACGGGAAATCCAACAGCACCGTCGACTTGACCGCCCTTGGCAGCCGCCTGTAGAAACCGTTGGGCATAGGGAACAGCAGCGACGTACGCTCTCGGAACGCCTTCATCCTCTCCCACGGATCGGTCTCCCTCTGGTCGTTCCACGGCTCCAACCCCTCCGACTGCTTGTCCGGACCGTGGGACATGAGGAAGTACTTCTGCTGCGTTGGCTTCTCTGCCAGTGGGACACCCGATAGGAACAGGAGGAGGGCCATGGTGATGAGCGGGGAGAAGATCGAGCCGTAGAGCGCGTCGTGTCCGCCGGCGTTGGCTTCGGTACTGTTACCGATGGCGAGGAGCCACACGCCCCACCACAGCATGATTTCGCCAAAGTAGTTGGGGCGGCGCGAGTACTTCCACACTCCCGCATCGGTGATGGCGCCCTTGGGTGGCTTGGTGACCGACTTGAAGCGGTATTTCTGGATATCCGCCAGGGCCTCCCAGACGAAGCCGATGGCGAAGAAGATGATACCGACGACGTCCTTGCCGTTTCCAAACCTAGCATTGCCGCCTCCCTCGGCGGGATCGCTCGAGTTGGGCGAGTTGAGCACGTTGACCGGCATGGTGATCGTCCACACCCAGATCAACTGGAACGTCCAAAACCCGGCAAAGTTCAACGGGTTGGATCGCATCTCGTCAAACCTCGTATCGCCACCCATCTTGATCATGCGGAACAGCTGGAAGGCGCCGAGACGTACGCCCCACATGATGGCAAAGATGCTGGCGACCACATTGCGGGCGTAGTACTGGTCGCCGCAGCAGAGCGTGAAGATGGCGAGGAAGATGGCGTTGGCCGCGGACCAGAAGTCGGTGATGGTGTCGATCTGGAGGCCGAATGCGATGGCAAAGCCGAGGAGCTGCCAGCCGAGGGAGATGAGAAAGGTGATGGCGAGGTAGTAGTTGTCCAGGACGTGGACGACCATCGTTGCGACTTTGGCCTCGCCAATTGACGTTGGCACGAGTGAGGGAAGTCTAGATGGTGGTTGCCAGTCGAGTGAGGATTGAAAGAGGTGAGTGGTGAATGAACGGCGAAGGTGGATGAGCAAGGGACGAGGTATATCAAGGTGAGGTGGTAGGACGAGGTGATTCAGCACTTTGGTAAGGGTCAGCGCCTCTGCTCAACGTCACAGCCAAGCTTGGCTTTCCATCATGCCGAACAGAGAGGTGGAGGCGTACAAACCTCGAAATTTCCGGCTTTGTCACCGCTCCAGGCCTTTCCGCGGGAATCCCATCTGCGCACGAGATCATTCTTGGCAAGCATCACTTTGAACCTGCCTCGAACAGTGCCATGCAGATGCGCATCCCGTCATCCTTGAATCACTCAAAGTCACACCAAAGCTTGGCTGAAAGGTAGAGGTGGTGAACGCCTCGGACATGGCCAAGCTTTGCTAAGCTGCATGAGCACACGGAATTTGGAATCCAAAAGGTCGGATCATCTCAACTGATGACGCACATCCATTACCGCCCGAACTCGCACTCAAACCCTTGCTCGCTTCTCGCTTCTACACATCAATTGACCGGTCCCTTGGATGACGAACGTCGCCACCTTGGCCTTATCGACGTAGACCTGAGCCAAAGAACAAGCTAATCCAACAGCTCAGCTGCTATCACCTGCGTCGGCAACCACACCCCCCTCTCGTCAGGTTCGGCAACTTGAACCCTGACGTACCGCTCGTTCTTGCCATCATCCGCGCCGTCGCGCGAGGCAAACGCTCCATATCCGCACCACACATTCCCGTCTGGACCCTGAAACAGACTCCCACTTCCTGGACCATAGGTACCCTGGCTGCTGTCGGATGCGAGGATTGGCTGAGCGCGCTGATACCATCGACTCACGTCGAGCGGGTCTTGGTCGGTATCGATGTACAGCAGCCGCGTGTTGTAGTTGGATTGGTAGTAGTTGCCCTCGGCGTACATGAGGTTGAGCGTTCGAGAGCCGTTGAGCTTGTTTTCGAAGATCCAGCTGCTAGGTGCTTCGGTGTTGACGCCGTACGAGATGAGGTTAACCACGGGGCTGGCAGCGCGGGAGGGAGCCCCGTTCTGGAGTTGAACGATCTGGACGTATTCGTGGTTAGACCAGGTGAGGTACGAGTTGCCGTTCGGGTGCACGATCACGTGCGGATCGTAGCCTGTGAGCGGTTCACTATCTTGCCCAAGAATCCGGCCCAGGTCCGAGTACTCGCCGAGGGGGTCATCCGTTTTCGAGATGAGAGCACGCATCGTGTCATCAGCAATCGCCGAAACCGTGTACAGAAACCGATCGCCGTACTGGACAATGTCAGCAGCCTCGGTACCGACACCTTCCGGGTATGTCGTATTGGGGTAGCTGTAGATGGTATGTTTCTTCGACTCGGCCCTGTAGATGTCGTTGAGGTTGTCGCTCGCTCGGAGAAAGACATCCAGCCCAAAGTCTACATCTGTGACAAGGTAGAATGGCTTGCCGTTTCTAGTGACAGTGAGGAATTGTGGGTCGAAGCCTTCTCCGAGTGAGTTCTGTACCCCGGGTGCCAAAGCAGGTGCCAGACCTGAGGCGTCTTCGGTGATGTTGTCGCTGCCTGGGGCTCCTGACCCTCGTTGGCTTGCAGCTGGTCCAAAATTTGGCCAGGGGAGGTCTTTGACGAGCGGCAGCGATCCAAGGCCTTCTAGAGCTCTGGACGCCGATTCGAGTGGTATTGCCATAACAGAGCATATAGAGGCGATGGCTGCTCCTGCGAAAGCAAGCAAGGCGAGACGAGCCATCTTGGCTCAGAGCAGCAGATCAGTGGTTTCTTCAGGCGAGACCCTTCAGCTCATCGTCCCTCGAACGGCAGAAGCTTATATATCAAAGTCGACCCGTCTTCTGCTCCAACGGGCTCTTCTATTGGATTCAACGAGCTTCGCGCCAAGCATTGATAGCCGATAGCTTCCGAATGGAGACATGTATCTTATCGCGCTGCAGTATCGACCATCGCCAGCTCCAACTCTACTGCGAGCAAATCTCGCAAAGTGATATAGCACACCGGCTTTGCTGGACGTCTTTAATTCTTCCGGCTCTTTGCGTCCACCAGTTCTTGACGCTGGAGCGTGGAAGTCGCAAACATTGCTCGATCTTCGCCAACGTCTGCTCGACAAGCGATGCTCTTCCTCTCGAGAGGTGATGAGGAGATCTTGGGCATTGCTGGACAGTCCTTGAAGGTCACCCTAACACCGGAGAATTTTCTTGAGAGGAGAGCAACACACTCTACGCGCTCTGCAGGCGCGTGTAGCAGAAGTGTTGCTTGAAATTCGGCCGGATTGACAATGACGGGATCGGCCTTGCATAATGCGAAGGGTCTTCATCAACTAATGAGCATCGTTTGACTTTCTTTCCTACACTCTAATCCTCCAGCACAGCTTTGCAGTTCTCAAAGCTAAGCTCTTCGGCCTACAATCCCTGACGGCCAGGATGAACACAGGCTACGGGATGCCTTCGAGGCGTCGTGTCCGTGGATCTCTGCAGACCCGCTCACGCCCGCCATCTGCCACATTCGAAGACGCCTCCAGCGGCTCAACAGCATCGCAGCATCATGCCGACGCTTCGAGCTCAGCGATGCCGCCACCTTCCTCCACGCCCTCTAGCAAGAAGCGAGAGTGGTCGTCTACCATCAGTCGAAGCGCATCAGGTACCTTACCTTGGAATCAACTGGATCCCTCTTCCTCGCATGCGTCTTCGTCCCAGCACCAACTCCCGAGCGCCGACTTCAGCTTTCATTCGGGCACAGGCTTCCCGGCCAGCACGTCGACCGCCTCGATGGTCTCTCTAGCCTCCATGCCTTCCTCGAGCAGCACCAGCTCGTTTGCGAGTTTCCACCAGCATCAAACGCCCATGTCTGCTAGCCCAGCCAGCTTCCGCACCGCCACTGGAGCCGACGAGAGCTCTGTATCTGCACGCAACGCCTTCTTTTCTCGCGGGAATCAGTCAGCCAGAGCTGCTTTGCAAGAGACGTCTCAGGCAGTCCAGGCTCCAGATACACCAGACAACCCACCCCGAAAGCGCCGCCGCGGCCTAGCAGGGACAATCGTGGATACAGCGCTCAACGCAGCACTCTACACAGGTGCTGCAGCTTTGACGGCGTACTCGCTCTGGTCATCGTGGGGTCAGTCGGCGGACAACGAGGATCAGAGTCATCATCCGGACGACGGGCCTCAGGCTGACATGGGTCATGTGATTTCGCCGAACAAGCGCTCCGATCCGAGCAACGGTGCATCGAAAAGCTTGCCAGGAACACTCGACGAGCCGCCGCCGCCGTACTACGAAGATCATTCACGTGTGGGTCAGGCGCAGCAGCCCTCCACGCCGCAAACCAACGCGGCACGAATGCGAAAGGTCTTTGTTTCGTCTCGACGCAACGGACGAAGGCCTGAATTTGCAGGCTCCAAGACGCTCAAGCCAAGCACGTCTCGCAAGGCACTGTCGGGCGCATTCGGCAGTGCCATTCCGATGATCAGCCCGAAATTGACTTTAGATCCACAGCACGACTTCGCTGTGACTCAGAACGAAGGTCCTGTCACTCCTGCGCGTGACAGTGCCAGTGCGTTCGGTCAAGATGGAGGACAGCACGGTGACGAGGAAGACGAGGAGGACGACGATGACGAAATGCTCTCGCGATTCGAAGCAAAGATGAACGCTCTCATCGCCGAAGGCCAGGCCGCGCTCAACTCGACTCCAGTCCTTCACGACTCTGATCTGCGCGATATCGAGGCTCCCTCGCCCACCTTAGGCACCAGCACCTCTTCTCGCCCCCACGGCCAACACTTATCCTCACGTGCATCACAGCGTTTCGACAGCGCCGACTCGCCATTCTCTCCTCCCTCCACTCATCAAACGACCCTCCAAGCACCATCAACCTCATCGCCCAGCCTAAACCGCTCCAACTCGCACCCCAACGACCTTGCATCGGACAGCCCCCGCGTCTCGTACCTCCCCGAACCGGTCAAGCGCACCTTTGCTCCGCCTACACACGGTCTGAGGCACTCGCGGTCGACGTTCGACTTCCAAACGGGTCCATCCGGCAGATCCTCGCCATTCGCGATGGGGCGTAGCGACTCGCCGAGTGGCACGGGCAGTCCCTCCATACGAGCCGCGAGGAGGGTCACTGACTTTGGCAGTGTCGCACGCGGCAATGGGGTTTCGCCGCAGAGTAGGATCCCTAGGTCTATCTCGAGGAGGTCGGTCGTCGATTCGAGGCCGTAGAAGCCGCAATTGTCTTTCAGTATACCGTTCGTCTTCTCGTTGTCACCGCTAATCAATCCAGCTCGACTCACTCGAGCTCATACCCACCGCCAAAAAAGTAAAAAAATTAAAAATCCACGGCGAGGCACTCTCACCACATCCGCAAACCTTGCCTTATCTCTAGATGGTCGTTACAAGGTGATACAAGCTGCTGGCGGCCTCGCCTTTCTACTCATCTCTGACGTAGTTAGCAGGAAAATTTCCGCGGTGACCGCCAACAATACCTGTCCACCAGTCGTCTGTCGATGCGGTTCGCTCGACGACCTCGATCCTATCCCCCGCCTTGAAGCTGAGGTCGCCGTCTGCGGTAGCCGTATAGTCGTACAACGCCACGACGTAGCTTCTTGCAGGCGCAGCGCCTGGTTTGGGCTTTGACGGAGGCGGTGGGGGTGCACGTTTTCCCGCAGCACCTGCTGCAGCGCCTGTGACGGGCGAGTAGGCGGGGGGAGCTGCATGTGTACCCGAACCGGAGCTGAGCAACGAACCTGATCTGCTGGGTGCGCCTCCTGCCAACCCGCCGATCCTCGAGCCTGATGGGCTCAATCCTCCTGATCCACCCGAGGCGCGGTTTTGGGCTAGAATCTTGGCACTCGGCATGGCACCGCGTCGGATGCTCAACGCTTCGAGCCGCTCGCTCGCGTCCGTCAACTGCGACATGTACGTATCCTCCACCACGGCGATCGAGTTGTTGGTGAGATCGTACTTGCCCTGCGCGAAACTCTGCAGCCTCTCCATGGTGAGGTAGAAGACGTTGAGTTGCATGTAGTAGAAGCTGTGGAACAGCGGCGTCATAAAGGCACTCGCCAATTCGAAGAAGCGCGGGAGCTCCTCCTTGAGCGCGTTGTTGTAGTACTCGTAGTCGGCTGCAGCGGTTTCGTAGTCCTGTTCGACCTTGAAGAGGTTCTGCTCGTCTTTGAGCGATTTTTCCTTCTTGTCGCGCAGCTTGGAGTAGGCGTTGTTGTGACGGTCGAAATCGACCAGCTTGTGGTCTCGCTTGGTGATGTTTTTGCGGATCGCCTTGATGATGGTTTGGAAGTCCTTGGTGGGTGAGATGACGCGGCTCTCAATCAACTCGATCTCCGGGGTGAGTGTTTCTTTGAGCTCACCCATCAGCTGCTGGTAGGAGGCGAGGTTGGTGATCGTTGCTGAAGCATTGGGATGCTTGCGTTCGAGATCGTATTCCGAACCGAGTGGTTGGAAGAGTGTGTCGAAATGACGACCAAAGTTGGCGCCAGACATGAGCATGTTCTTGACAGCATCGCGGAAGGAGGACGAGTCTTTGAGCAGCTTTTCGGCGAGCTTCTCGAGCGTGGTGAAGCGGTTGTTGAGCGCGTCGAAAGCTGAGTCGGACGACTTGGCCGCCATACCGATGCGAGAGGTCATGAGGTGCGGCGTCCTCTTCATGGCTTTGGCGAGACCCTTCATGATGGGCAGCCTCTTGCAGTCAGGTGGTCAGACCTGGCTGATTAGTCGAAGAGAATTACTGGTAAGGGTGACGGACAAGCCACAGTTGGTTGAAGGCAAGGTAGGATGGATGCCTGAGATGGTGGAGTTGTGGAGTTGACCAACTGGATGGCTGGTCTGAGCTCGCTCGATTTGGTCCACGGGAAAAGTAAGTGGTTTCTGAGATCTCCTTCACACAGCCTCTCTCGCTCGCTCTTGGCTCTCCCTGCAAAGCCGTAAGCACGGACGCCGAGACTTCTGCCCTGCGACCTGCCGTCATCCTTGTGCTTTTTCCGCTGTCTCGTCTGCAGCTCGTTTCTCGTGCGCAGCTGATTTTTGCGAGAGACGGAGCAAGCCCCGCTCTAACACGGCACCGCAAATCGACAATGGAGTTGGCTCAAGACTCACTCATGACGATGCAGGCCAGAAGCATCATCTCGGGGAGCGGAACGCCGTATAGACAGAGGCTCTGTAGGCAAGAGGTCGCAGGCACAAGCTCATTGCAGAGGACAACAGCCAAGTCGGTCAGAGAGAAGCAAGACATCGAGCAGGCGGGGCAAGGTCGGCCTCAGGGTCTAGCTGCTTCTTCCTGTCTCACCACACGCACCCATCTCGTCCAGCAAACGGGCCTCAAGCTCCATTCTGAACGCATAAGGACGCCAACAGAGCTCCGGTAGTCGTCTCAAGGGTTCAAGCGTTGGAACATCCTCACCTCCGTGGAGACCAAAACCCCACACTCTGGTTCGCAATGTCATGCTCGTCTCGCACTATCTGCGGGGTGACAGCGCGGGGAGCAGGTGGCTTAAGCGCGTCGTTGGCTGCAATTTCTGCCGGTAGCCGGCCAAGAAGCGTCCGGTTAGCCCACACCTTCCGGCCCAGAAATCTCTGCTACACCCCGCATTTTCCGGCCCTGCCTCGCCCTTGCAACAACATATCTACCCTTCCTCGCCCTCTCCTTCGCACCTTCTCCTCCTCACCTTCCACACACCACCCCATCGTACACATCCGAGGCGATCCCAAACTCACCGACACCATGTCTAAGCAAGCCGGAGTCGACTTCAACAAGACCGTCGGACACGATGCCGGTACCCAACCCGTCTCGTGGAACCGTCGCGATCTCCTCACCTACGCCGTCGGCATCAATGTCGGTCCCAAAGACCTCGACTACGCCTACGAACGTGAGGCCGGATTCCGAGCCTTCCCCACCTACCCCGTCGTTTTGGGTCTCAAGGGTACCTCTGAGGACACGACCGTGTTCTCCGAGATGGTCTCCTCTCGATCCGCCGTGCCCGGCTTCCCTTCGCTCGACCTCAACACCATCGTGCACGGTGAGCAGAGCATCGAGATTCACGCTCCTATCCCGGTCGTCTCCGGTGAGGGTTGGAAGCTCGAAAAGCGTATCTGTGCGGTGCACGATCGACCCAACGGCCTCATCATGGAGACTGAGGTGCGTCTCATCAGCCCCGTCGGTCGCAACCACGCGACGATGATCGGAAGCAGCTTCTACCGAGGTGGTTCCCAAGGCACTGGTTTCTCCAAGTCGCTCATCACCAAGCCTCCTACTCCCAAAGCTCCCACGCGCGACCCAGACTTCACCCTCGCCGAAAAAACCACCTTGCAGCAGGCTATGCTCTACCGTCTGTCCGGCGACTACAATCCGATCCACATCGACGGCGGTCTCGGCGAAAAAGTCGGACTTGGAGGAACCATCCTCCACGGTCTCTGCTCGTTCGGTTTTGCTGCTCGTGCAGTGCTCAAGGCGGTCGACCCGAACGACGGCGTACCCGCCAACACGACGGGCGCAAAGACGCGGTTCGAGTTGCAGGCCTTCGCAGTGAGGTTCACCTCCCCCGTCAAGCCGGGTGACGAGCTCGAAACCAAGGTCTGGTTCCTTGGCGAGAAGAATGGGAACAAGGAGATTGCGTTTGAGCAGTTTGTCAAGAACACGGGCAAGAAGAGTCTCGGTGGCGGCTACGCGAGGGTCGTCAAGGTGGCCAATGAGGACGTGGCCCGCTTTGCCAAGCTCTGATCGTAGCCTCCGCTGTTCGGTCTTGTTGAATCGCAATCGCTCATCACATCCGGATTCTTGTGTGCGTGTGTGTGTGTTCCAATCGCTTGAGATCCACAGCCTAAAGTTACATGTTTTCCGTTCCATTATCCCTCATCATCCCCCTGTCTAGAACACCACCCTCTCCCGCATATCCACAGGCCGAATCCAAATCAGCCCTGGCCGACTCCTCGCCCTCACCACCGCCCACGGACTCGTCGTCTCGATCCTGTTCCCCTTCTCATCCCTCGTCGGCGCCGGAGCCTTCGGAACAGCCGGTCTCCCATCTGCATCCATCACGCTCGCCAACAATCGCGCCTTGGTCTTGGCCGATTCCGCCGGTCCCGCACACCTCGAGATCAACTCTTTAGCATGCTCCGCCGTCCCCTCTGTCTCGATGACAATTTTGCCGTGCCAGCCGGGATCGACGACCTCCAGCCCTTCGTCCGAGATGATTGCGCCGGGCACGATGGTGATCACCGCGCGGTAGAGCCATTTCGAGATTCGATAGCGGGCACCTTGGGGGGAGAACGTCTCCACCTGATCCTGCACCAGTCGCATCGACGAGACGATCTGATCGCGCCACGGTAGCACGTCGAGATACACCACTGGCTGACTTGCATCGGTCGCCCGTACGATATTGTGGTAGTAGCTCGGCGCAAAGCTGAACGCGTTGAGCCACGACGGCAGGTGACCCGCACGATCAAACATGAACGATAAATCGCGCAGATACCGCCCGTCAAAGATGTACTTGCCCTCGTTCCTCTCCTCCCCCACCGCGCAGTCCCAGACGACATCACCCTTCTTGAGATGCGGCCACACCCCGGCGATGAACAGCTCCCTCTCGCACCTCGCCAGCTCGGTATCGCTCAACCATGCACCCGTCTCCGTCGAAGGCACCCATACGCGGAAGTACCCCGCCCTACCCGGCTTCCAGGGACTCGAGATCGTCGACGTGAGCATCGTTGGATCCGGCTGCTCGCCCGTCCGCCCAGGCACGCGGTAGTTGACCTGCATCCTCAGCCTCGTCAACACCCGATTATACCCCCTCGTCGTCGCGCGTGCCAGCCTCGGGTAGCGCGGATCCATCTTGTGCGGCGCCCGTGCATACTCGGCTCCTACGAGCGCGTATTCGGGACGAAGATCGAAGCTGAGCAGGAACGCTTCGCAGTCGCTGAAGCTGAGCGGAAGCGGGTCTTTGTCGACCATCTCGCCGTTGATTTCGGAAGGTACCCAGGCCTGGTAGCCGATGGGAGCGAGGAAGCGAGAGAGGACGACTTCGCGACCCGCCAGTTGACCCAGCGCGAACCGGATCGATTGGGAGGTCTGCCGCAACGCTTTGACATCGGCATAGTCGAGGTGGCTGATCAGTCGCGCGATCACGTCTGGAGTGGTGGCGGACCAGACGAGCTCGCCGAGATCGCTGTACATGACCTCGTCAAAGTCGGTCGCCGCCTCGCCTTCTTCTTTGCGAGGTACGCGCACGTATCGGCGGTGATCGATGGTAAGCGAGGGATCGGCGAGACCGTGGGCGCACCAGCCTCGACCGTAGGTGATGCCACCTTCGCGGTATGGCCCGTTGGGTTGGACGATCTGGTCGTCTTCGAGCTGGTCGCCGCTGATGTCGTCGTCCTCTTCGCCTTCGGCAGCGGCAAACGTAGCCGTGAGCAGCGATGTGGAAGGCGGGATGGTCGAGTCGGTGGTGGCGGGTGTAGTGGGAAGTCGACCGCGGGCACCCACTTTGACGGCCTGTCGGAAGCGGTCGGACTTGTAGGGAGCGATCTTCTCTGCAGGAGGAGCCGCCGTCGGCGTAGCGTCGCCGTTGGTTCCTAGTGCAAATTTGACGTGACCGTGACCGCCGTTGGAGGACGACTGCCTTCCGAGATCTGTCCTCGACCCATTGGGCGCCGCGATGGACAACGCTTGCTCGTCGGCTGGAGTGGCAGGTGCGTCTGAGCTGCCGTCGGTGCTGGAAGGCGCTTCGAGGTTGGATGTAGATCGGGCCATTGAACCAGTGTTTGAGTCGTGTGTTACACTCTTGGCCTCGCCATTGAAATCGTCCGCCGCGCCTGCATCAACAAACACCTCGGAGGCGTCATCGTCTGAAGCGTCATCCTCGTGGAAGGCATCGTCGTCCTCCTCGTCCTCGGATTGCTGTGCATCTGGGTCGACCTCTCCAGGCGCAAAGCCAGCGGCAAGCGCACGCTGAGCACGTCGGTCTTCGCGTCGTCCGGCTCGTCGCGCGGCGCGATCTTCCTCCTCGACCTGACGCTTGGCCTCGACGAGCTGCTGGTACGCTTCGATGAGTCGACGCTCCTTCTCCAGCACAGCTTCGCGCTCTGCACGGATTGCTTCTTCTTTGGCGAGCCGCTCGGCTTCGATGGCAGCCTCCTTGGCCAGCCTCTCAGCCTCGATGGCAGCCTCTTTCGCCAGCCTCACCGCTTCGATCCTTTCCTCCTCGGCGATGCGTTCAGCTTCGATGCGGGCTAGTTCGGCGAGCCTCTCCTCCTCCTCCTTTCGCTTGGCCTCCTCCTCCGCCTCACGTTGACGACGTTCAGCCGCCAGCTGCTTCCTTCTTGCCCTTCGCTCCTGCGCCTCCTTCTCCTTGATCGCGCGCTCTGCTGCTGCAGCCTCCTCAGCCTCGATACGCCTCCTGCGTGCCTCCTCGCGTTGCTGCTTCTTGCGCGCAATCTCGTCCCTCTCCGCCTGTTCGCGCGCAAGACGCCTCGCGATGCGATCGGCTTTCCTCTTGGCTTCCGCCTCTCGTTCCATCTGCTCCGCGAGACGTTCCCTCTCCTCCGCTTCGGCAATGAACCGTTCGCGCTCGGCCCGCCTCGCCTCGCGCTCCGTCAGCCTCTTCGCCTCTCGATCGACCTGCTTCGCCCTTTCCGTTTCCTGGTCTCGCTCGAACGCCTCGGCGGCGGGACGATCACGTTCGGCGCGCTCAGCGCGTCGTCGTGCGCGTCGCTCGTCATCCTCCTGCTCATTGAGTCGGTGTCGTTCTTCGCCCTCCTTGGCCTGCCGACGACGTCGTTCCGCCTCTTCCCGCTGCTGACCCTGGTAGACTTCGAGACGATCCGCTTCCATCTGCAGTGCACGTTTGCGCTCCCATTCGCGTGCTTCGATGTCGTCCGCCTCGTCGGCGGTGTGGAAGCCATCATTGTCGTCGGTAGATCTGCGTCTATTATGCGGTCGTCGAGGTGACGCGTTCTTGGTGGTGAATCCGTTACCGACTGCCATGTAGGGGACTTCATCTACGGGTGATCTGGCCGGGCGTCGATTGTCGTGGGAGCGGGTACGCGATCTAGATGGCTCTTGGTCGTAGGGCGAAGGCGTTCGAGCGGCGGCAGAGAGCAGCTGGTGGGCGGAAGAGGAGGGGATGGGAGGAGCGTCTTTCCATTCGATCTCGCCGCGAGCGTTGCGGATAGTTTGACGCTCGGCGCTCTTTGTTCGAGACGAGCTCTTCAGCTGGGCAGTGTGGATGCTCGCATTGCTGTCCTTGACCCGTCTGGACGACGAGTAGGCGAACAGGCTGGGCTCAACGGGCGGACTGTCACCGACGGGAGAGGCAAGATCCTGGTCGAAGGTGGAAGGATGGAGCGAGGTATTGGCTTTATACGTGTTTCCGTGGAGAGGTCCGCTGCTGACGGGGAAGTAGGAGGCGGGCTGGGCCTCGCGAGGTCGTTTGGTGGATTCGAGGATGGTAGAGGTTGAGGCTTTGGCTGGGCCTTTGCTTCCGTAGGGCACCCTCGGTTTGGAAAAGGACGGTTGAGAAGGGTAGTATCGGTCCATCATGGTGTCGCGATGTTCAAGAGATGTCGGAACTGCTGAAAGTGTGCTGGCTGGACGAAGCTGCAAGTCTGGATGTGGTCAAGGATTGTTTTGCGTTGGTGATGTTGCCACTCAGAGCGCCGAGAGCACCATTATCCAGGCGCTTTGAAGTTCGAAGCGGTTTCGGGTCTTCTTGAGTCGCTTTTGTTTGGCCCTTGCGATTCGTTGGTTGCTCGACGGGCGGAAGATACTGGGTTGATGGATTTGAGCGGCGTAGCGTGGGATGATGTCTAGCTTCTAAAGCTGGTGCGGGTTTCTTAAGTATAGATCGTGAAGAAAAAGGCGATGAAGGAGAGAATTGTCGCCTTGCGCAGAAGGTCCAACGTCGGGGAAAGAGGAGAAGGGAGGAGCAAGCGAAGACGCAGCAGAGAATCGACGATCCTTGTTGAAAGAGGTCGCTTGTTTTGGCGGGAAGCGGATCGGCGGATCGCCCTTGGCGAGTCTCACTCTGCTTTGACAGGCCAGGCTGAAACGGCTGCTGGAGCGGACGTCGAAATTAGAAAATCAGACCTCTTTTGCTGCACAAATTTCGGATTTTTCATCAGGGTGCCTAGCCGAGGCAGCAGCTGCAGCCAGCTGATGCCTCTCACGGATCGTGTTTTGGTTTCAAGCTGCGAGGAGAGAGTTTGCCCCGCTCGTTTGACTCGTCGCTACTTGACCACCCGCCGCCGCCGCCGCCGCCGCTTTGCGTGGGAATCGATATCGTGGCTGCTCTTCCGAAGCAGATCACACACATCTTAGGCGAGGCATGCTCAGCCACTTTTCCTCTTCTTTCAGATGCTTCGGACGATCCGACATCGAGGCTGGTCGCCAAGGCACTAGTCAATCGCAAGCGACCTCAGACCCAGTATATCGTCGGGTCGCTCATCATCGCATTGGTTGGAAGGCGGCAGCGGTGCTTCCGAAACGCTGCGGGTCGCTGAATCTGCTAGGGGAGGTGTCGGATCGGCCGAATGCGCTCGTCGCGGCAGTCAAAGGACCGGATCTCATCGTGCTGAGAACCTCCTGCTGGCTGTAACTCATCGGTCGGCCTTCCCATCGCGCTGATCAGAAAGGCTCTTCGCCTGCGAGGTCGCAATCAAAGCTGCACCGCGCGCACACAATGAGCCTCATCGTGTAGTCGCAAGCTGTTCGGGACCCTGCACGATATGAATGGAGCCTTGGTTTGCTGCAGGGTAGCGCAGCGGAGTTTGGACCTGCGTTTTGTGGGGTGGCAAGGCGCTGTGCTGTGACGAAAAAGCGCGCTTGCTACTGCAGAATCTTCTCTTGCATTGGTCTAAGCGCAACAACTTCGCAGTCACCAAGGCGCTTCTTGACCAACTCCCCAGCTAGAACAGAACGAGTAGCGTGAGACACCTGTAATGATATGCAGTGAAGGAGAGGTGAAAGGCGCGCTAGCGGCAACGACTCAGTCTACATCACGATTCTGCTCCTCGACCATCACCTTGAAGTGTCCCTTTTCCAGCCGCAGCAGCTCGGCCGGGCTTCCAAACTCCAACACCTCCCCATTGCCCAACACCAAGATCTTGTCGTACTCTGTAATCGTAGCAAGCCGATGCGCGATCGTGATGGTCGTCGGCCGACCTGGTACCGGCACAAAGTCGCCATCACCACTTGTCTTGACGGCTTTCTTCGACTGCGACCTTGAACCCTCCTCCAACTTTCCGGCCAAAGCGAGTTGAATCTGAGCATCCGTCTCCGAGTCCAGGTTGGAGGTGGCCTCGTCCATCACCAATAGACCTCTTCGTTTGAGCAACGCTCTTGCGACGTTAAGCAGCTGTTTCTGTCCCATCGACAACGCCTCGAGATCGATCGGCTCGTCGAGACCTTGAGGAAGCTTTGCGATCGTCTCGGCCATTGACGTCTCGCGCAGAATTCGCCAGTAGATGTCGTCGTCAGCGTGCTCGTGTTCCGGGTCCAAGTTTTCACGCACTGAGAGTCCAGGAAGCATCATAGGCTCCTGAGGGATGTACGAGATGTTGCGACGGAGAGAGCGGCCCGTCAACGTTGCAATGTCGACACCATCGACGAAGATTCTACCAGAGGCAGGCTCCAGCAGGCGAAGGAGCGCCATGAGCATGGTCGATTTGCCGCTCCCCGACCTGCCACATACGCCGAGACGCTCCCCTGGTCTCAGCGAGAAGCTGACTTTGCGCAACGACATAGGACCCTCGTCGCCGCTGTACCCGACCGTCACATCTTCAAAACGGACGTCGACAGCAGGCACCGCTTCAGCATCCATCTTGGTCAAAGCCGTGCTGGGCATCTCCTTCAGCTTGCCGGCGTCATCCTTGGGATCTGCGGGAGTTTTGATCACCTCTTCGATCCTTTCCAGACTGACGATTCCGATCTCTAGCTCTGTCCAAGATGACATGAGTCCCTGCAGGTCAGACGAGATCGAGATGGCTTGGATCAAAGCGACACCCAGCAATCCTGCGTTCGACTTGTGCCTGAGGCTGACAGCAAGCAGTACGAGCGAGGTGTTGAGCACCATTCCCAGCAGATTGAGCCAGGTCTGAAGCCAGACCCGGACAGTCCAGAGCGAAAAGTAGGGGCGTTGCGACGTGTCGAGCAGCGACGCCGTGGCGTCGGAGAAGCGAGCTTGCATTTGGAGAGCACGAATCGTAAGCAAGCCCTGTACATCCGCCGTGTCCTTGAACTGGCTATGCAGCGGGCTCTTGGATGCCATCTCCAACCGACGCAACTGGCGGGACGAAGGGATGTACAGCTTGTAGAAGCCAAAGTACATGGCAGCCATCGCCACGATCACACCGAGCAGGTACGGTGCCGGAAGCGCCATCAGAACCAACGAGAAGCCCAGCTCGATGATGAAGAAGTAGACGTTGACCAGGAACGCGCAGATCTGGTAGTCGAGCGAGTAGATGTCCTGCGTGAATCGGTTGATCATGCGACCCGGATTGATCTGGAGGAAAAAATTGGCACCTGAACGCAGCAGGCCGTTGATCTCGTCGTAATGCAGCTTGAGCGAGATCCTCGGTGTGAAAAGGTACAGATACATCAGCAGCGACCCTCCGTACGTGAGGAATCTTGCGACGATCAGCAGCGCAAGCACCCCCATGTGAAGACCGAGCGAGCCACGCAGACTGTCTTCCGAAACGCGCTTTGCCCAGGCCTGAAGCCACAGGAGCTGACCGTTGGCAAGTCCAGTTTGAAGAGTCAGAGCGAGAGGATAAGCAAGGCTCGCTCCCCAGCCTGCGGCACCAAAGTAGCGTTTAAAGATGCTCGATTGGAAGCGGCCGGTGGCAACCTCCTCCTGGTCTTCGTTGATGTCGAGGGCTTTGATCTCTCTGGCAGCCTCGGCGCGGAATATCGCAGCTGCGGACGACTCGCCCTCAGCGTCAATGCTCGATCGCTCTTCCACAGAGCGACGTCGAATCGTGTCAATGTCATCGGCCAATCTGGAGATCGTGGCTTCCTCGACAGGGAGCATCTTGACGTTGCCACCGCTCGACATTTGAACAATGCGGTCGGCCAATTGCATTTGCTGGACCGAGTTGGTCGCCATCACCACGGTCTTGCCCCTCAGCAGACCTTGGCGTCGCGAGAAGAGCGCTTGGTTGATACCTGCCGCAGTCGTAGCATCGACGGCAGAGAGCACGTCGTCGAGGACATACGTCGGGGCATCGGCGTATACTGCACGACAGAGCGCCACTCTTTGCTTTTGCCCACCGCTGAGATGCTTTGCAAGCGTGCCGTCCCCCTTGGCAAGCTGTTGCACGTCGATAGCAAGACCACAGGCAGACAGCACCTGCTGGTAGCGTTGCTCGTCCAGATCTTTGTAGAATACAATGTTCTCCTTGATGCTGCGTTCGCCTTGCGTCCAAGGATCTTGACCAACGTAGGCGATGGGATCGCCGCGTACTGGCAGCAGCATCTCGCCCTGTAGCACCGACAATTCGCCAAGCAAAGAGCTCAAGAGCGACGTCTTGCCGGTCCCAACCTCGCCCACAACAACAGTGACCTTGTTGCGTGGCAGAACCAGATTCAAGTTCCGCAGCACGGGACCGTCGCTCTTCTTGGTCTTCCTGTCATCAGGAGAGGCTGCCTCGGCGGCTGAGCTTTCAGAATTGGTCGGGTTTGGCGAGGACGCAGCATCCTTCAAAGAATCCGTCACATCCTTTTTCCAAGCCAACGAGACCGCGTCGAATATGGCAGCCGTCGAAGCGATTAGATGCACCTTTTCGGTTGGCGGTGACCAGGCCGTATCGCTCTCGCCCGCGATATGTTCGGGGAGCAACAAGAAGGTCTCGAGGCGCTTAAGGGAAGTGATGGCTGAAATGACGCTGGCGTATCGACGCCCAATGATGAAGAGAGGTCGTTCGATGATGCGGATAATGGTGATCGTCGTGAAGACTGCAGATGTCGTGAAGGGGAACGAGCCGGTGCTGTGATGGTGGTAGGCCGAGACGAGCGCAAAAGTGCAGATGGTTGCAAGCAGAAGAATGTCTCCAGCGACATTGCCAAGAAGCGAGATGAAGAGAATGTCGTAGACGTACGCCACGAGTGCCTTGATCTCGCGTTGGCGGATCGAGGTGATCTTGTCAATGAGGAATCCTTCTAGAGCCGACTGCTTGACCGCCTTGATGGCTTTGATAGCAGCCGTGGTCAGAGCCGTGCGCTCGTCGGTAAGCTTGCTCCACTGAGCCTGATGAGCCGAAGCATCCTTGGTCATGAGCGGGATGGAGGCAAACAAGCATGCCAGTGTGATGATCGTGGCGACGAAGGAGATCCCAATCTGCTGCCACAAGAGGTAGAGGGCGACGAGGATGATAACAACGCCACTCCAGATCTCGTGGAAAGGATCAAGACCGCCGACAATTCGCTCAATATCCACGGATTGCATCGTTTGTGGACTCGGGGCGTCGGCGTCTTGAAGCGCTTCGATCGAGAGGAGAAGCGTCTTGCGATACACAGCGTACACCAGAGCACCTCGCAATTTGCAGGTGGTCTTGTAGATGGACAGGGTAAAGTGTCCTTGCGAGAGCGCAATCAGGAGATAGATCAGGAGGAAGGCGCCAACGATGCCGTACCCATATGCAGCTGGCTTTGGCTCTCTTAAAGCGTCCGAGTACGACGCAATGAAGTCGAGTGTTTCTTGAACGAGCAGCGGCTGTAGAAGAACCAGAACCGTGTATAGGGCTTTGGCGGGTAAGGGCAAGAACAGAACACCAGCGAAAGCCCGCACAGACGCATTGACCAGACGAGGCTGCCCGCCGGCCGGATCCTTGGGGAGAAAGCTGCTTCGACCTGCAAATGTGGTACGGACTGATTGCAAATCAATCGATGCATCTTCCAAGTCGTCGTGAGCTTTGACATCAGCTGGATAGCTTGCGTCGTCGGTCAACGTTGCTGGTCGATCGCTCTTGCCGTAGCTGGTATGCCACTTGCGGAACAAGCTGGCTTGGAGGATGCGCGAGCCGTAGGAGGTAGCAAGCGGTTCGATGTCGTCCATCTCGATGGGCTTCTTGGCACCTTGCCATAAGGAAGGCAGCAAGTAGAAGAAGAAGATCCTGGAAATGAAGCTTGACCTTTGCTCGGCGGTCTGGCGCGGATCGAAGGGCTTGGTTGAGGTGGTGGCGAACAGCAGCCATCTTGTTCCAAAATCTGCTGCTAGCACAGGCAGGAACGCCGAGCTGCGAGCAGCAGGCACAAAGTAGAATGTGCGCAGCTGGACCACGGCAAAGATGGAGCTGAACAGGAGGAAGGTGTTGATGAGGGTCACGATGAAGGTTGATCTCGCCGGACGGTGCAGGGCGAGGGCGAGAAGGATGATCAGTGCGGAGGATGTCTCGAGAACGAGTGCAGGCACCACGAGGGTTTCCGATCCTGGGGGAGTCGTGACGCCAGGCAGAATTCGAGGAGCCAGTACGAGTAGTGCCACCATCAACGCCAGGTGAAGAAGAGCAAGAAGGTTGGCGCCATCGTCTCGCTGGTGACCGCAAGCTGCACGATCTATTGAAAGCTGAATGTATCTTCTACGAGAGATGACGGTGAAGGCGATGAGGCCCAGCGCGATCAACTCGAAGATGGCGTTGGGCAGGAGTGAGAGGATGCTGCTCTCGAATCGAAGTGTCAAGTCGAAGGCTCTGCACGTCGAGACCGGCCCGAAGTAGCCATCATCGGCGCAGAGGGCGGGGTGCGCCATCTTGATGAAGGCGTTCGCTGCGAAAGAGGTAGCGCTGCTGGTGGTGGTGATGATGATGATGACCACGGTGTCACGTCTTCATCAACAGTATCAGCGCCGGGATGACCAGCACCGCTTCTGACTCCTTGTGAAGCAAGCTCAAAAGCACTTCGGCTTCTTGGGTGTTTGGAAGCTGAGCATGTGACTTCTCCGCTGTGAGGCTGCTGTGACCCTTAGAAAGCGGGCTGAATCGCTATCTTCTAAGCGAATCCAAGCTTCTATCGACGAGCGTGGGAAAAGGCTGAGTTCGTTCGGCTGGGCCTGTTCGGCTCCTCCGCTTCTGTGCAGGGCCGTGCGGTCGCGCTACTTGAGCGCTTCCGCCGGATCAATATTAAATTTAGGCATGCCGAGACGCTATCTCAGGCGAGAAAAGCCGGAGTGATGCCTTCCGAAGCTCGGTTCGGGACGATTCTTTTCCCCCTTTTCGCTCACACCTCGTGGCAGACACAAAGGGTACAGCCCATGCTGGCGAGCACAGCACACCACTGCCCGCTCCTCATCTGCAGGCACCATGGATTCAAGAGCTATCGACGTTTGCCAAGGCATGCTGCTTTCTTTTCGTCGCCGCAATTTTTGGACCTCATTTCGGCTTTCATTTTCGTCAGACCCTAGTCCATTTGGATGTCTACCTCATCTAGCTGCATCACTCGAAACTCCCCTCTTCATCAACGCATGGGCGAGTCGGAGCCGTGCCCATGACATCCTCGTCAAGCGAAACGTAGGCTGAGCTTGATCCTGGAATGCGATTGAAAATTACATGTGATGTGAGACAATGCTATGCTATGTACTTCGTGCAACGCCTGATGAGCTTCAAACGACTGTCTTCTCGGTCGAGGTCGTCGGTGCGGGGGTCATCTTCTTGCTGTGAGGATTGTTCTGCTTCTCCTCTGCCACCTCGCCACCCTCCACCTGCTGCTCCTCATCGACAATCTTCGAGGCATCGCCCTCGGTCCTCCTGAAGTACACTCGCTTGCCCCACTTGTACAGCTCGATGCCACCGATGAAGAGGCCGCTGCAGATGAAGATGATACCCCACTCCCAGCTAATCCCGGTATGCAGGAAGACAATGTCGTTGAGACCCGGGATGTAGAGGATGGGAAAGACGCTGAAGAAGCCGCCCACGACGCAGATGAACAAAAACTTGTTTTTGCCCCAGGTGTCCTTGAACCACTGGTTGTACCACTTGCCGTCGGTGCGCATGTAGAAAAAGCTCCTCCTCATGTCGACCACCTCCCAGGCGAGCAGGAGCGAGAACCATGTCATGACCGCAAACGTCGATGCTCGAGCACGGAAGACGAGATCGCACGCGTCGCTGTGTTCCGAGTTACAGTTGATGCCCAGCTCTCCATTACCCCAGCCAAACTCGACGAGCGTGAAGGTGGCCAGGCAGAGGACGGCCATCCAGAGACCGTAGACTGCGAGGTCGATGAGCATCTCGGGGCTGAAAATACCCCACTTGTTGGAGCGCGGTTTGCGCTTCATCACGTCCATCGATGCCTTTTCCATGCCCAGACCCATGGCCGGGAAACCGGAAGTGACCATGATGATGTACAGGATCTCGACGGGCGACAGCGGGAAGACCGAGAGACCCGTCTCGTCCTTGAACGCCAAACCGATCAGCAGCACCGATGCCTGAGCTACGTTCTGCGCGAGCAGGTGGCAGACAAACTTCGCGATGTTGTCCGCCATACGTCGGCCCTCCTCGATGGCGTTTCCGATCGACGCAAAGTTGTCGTCGACCAGCACAATGTCCGAGGCGTCCTTGGCGACGTCCGAGCCGTTCATGCCCATGGCGATTCCGACGTCCGACATCTTGAGCGAGGGAGAGTCGTTGACACCGTCACCGGTCATGGCGCAGAACTTGCCGCGGCGGTGGAGCGCTTCGATCATTCGCACCTTAGTCTGAGGCGCGCATCGGGCGATGACGAGGGGCAGCTGGGGGAGGGCGTCGATCTCGGCCTCGGAGAGCTTGTCGAATTGCGAGGCGGTCATAACCATGCTGTCGAGCTCGGCCTTGGAGAACTTGGTCGTGTTGCGGGGGACGATTCCGACGTCGAGAGCGATAGCCTTGGCAGTGCCGGGGTGGTCGCCGGTGAGCATTCGGACCGTGATGCCTGCCTCCTTGCACTTGCGAACCGCGCCGGCGGTCTCGGGACGAGGAGGGTCGTAGAGACCCACCAGGCCAAGGAATGTCATGTTGGATTCGACATCGGCACGCTCGAGCTCTTCGTCAAGGTCCTTCTCGGCATCGGTGAGCTTGCGGTGGGCGAGCGCGAGAACTCGCAGACCCTGGCCGGCAAGTGCCTCCATGTTCTCGAGAACGCGCTTCTCGAACTCCTCGTCAAAGTCGATCTTGCCTTCTGCCGTCTGCGCAGAGGTGCAGGATTCCAGAACACGCTCGACGGCGCCCTTCATCATGGCGTAGCTCTCGTGAGCCTGGTTGTTGGTATACGTGACGGCCATGCGCTTGACCGAGCTGTCGAAGGGGTACTCGGTGATCTGGGTCCACTTGGCGGCCGTGCGGTCCTTCTCCTTGACTTCCTTGTCGGCATCGGTACCCTTGGTCAGCTTGAGTCTGCCCCAGGCGAAGCGAGTCACGAAGGTCTGAATAGCGCACTCGGTCGGATCACCGTGGGCGGTCCAAGCGTGCGTCTCCTTGTCCTTGAAGACTGTGGCGAGGTTGCAGAGCGAGGCGACGTTCATAAAGTTCTCCAAGTGCTCGTTACCCTTGACGCTGTCCGACTTGCCGGAGCGGGCGACCACCTCGCCCTCATTGGAGCTGGCAGCCTTGTCGTCGCGAGGCTCAACATCGTTGACCGAGACCTCTCCGAGCGTAGGGTTGAAAGGCTCGTTGGTTTCCGAGACGCTGTAGGTGCCCGAAGCGGGGACCCAGGCCTTGCGGACCACCATCTTGCCCTGGGTGAGCGTGCCGGTCTTGTCCGAGCAGATATCGTTGATCGATCCGAGAGCTTCGAGCGATTCTAGCTTGCGCACAATGACGTTCTTCTTGACCATCGCCTTGCTGCCCATGGCCATGGTGATGGTCAGGACAGCGGTGAGCGAGGCAGGAATCATCGAGACACCGGTGGCGACAGCGTAGATGATGACTTCGTTATCGCTCCAGTTGTTGGATAGGAAGACGATGATGGCGAAGAGCACGGCGACAAAGAAGAGCGCCACTGCGAGCTGAGAAAGACGTCGTTGAAGAGGGGTGCCCTTGTTGGTTCCGAGGAAGTTGTTGACCTTGTCCCAAACGGTGAGAGCACCGGCTTGTACGTAGCGGTGAGGAAGAGCCTTGCCGTACGCGTTGCGCTTGACGTCTCGGATCTTCTGCGCCTTCTCTGCGCCTCGCAGTGCGTCGGCAATCTTGCCGATCTCGGTGTTCATACCGGTGCCGACGACCACACCGGTAGCTCGACCTTTGGAGACGGTGGACGAGGTGAAGGCCATGTTGAGACGGTCACCGACACCGACATCTTCACCTGTAGAGTAGATCTGGTTGTGGTCCTTGGCAACGGGGAGCGATTCACCGGTAAGCAGAGCTTCATCCGTCTCGAAGTTCATCGAGTCGATGAGTCGGCAGTCGGCAGGGACCGTGTCACCGGTGGTGAGCTCGATAATGTCGCCTGGAACGACTTCGTTGGCCGAGATGGTCTCACCATCGCCGTTTCGAATGACTCGAGCGGTGGGGGAAGCAAGGTTGCGAAGCGCGTTCATGGTCTTTTCGGCAGAAAGCTCCTGGAAGAAGCCAACAATGATGTTGATGGCTACCACACCGGCGAGCACACCGCCTTCGATCCACGACTGGATGCCGAGCGAGACGCCCATGGCGAGGATCAGGACCAACGTCATTGCGTTTGCGATCTGATGAAGAATAATCTTCCAGATGCTGATCTCGTCGCCTCCCTCGAGCTGGTTGGGACCGTACTCTTGGCGTCGCGGTTCGATGTCTTTCTTGTTGAGACCATGCTCGGGATCTTCGACGCCGAGAGCACGCATGACACTGGTGTAGTGGTGCTGCCATGCTGCCTCGAGCGCCTCGTCGATGGAAATGTCAGGACCCTGGACGGTGTCGCTGCGTGGGAACTTGTCTTCCTTCTTGTTGACCATCTTGGCGTTTGCTTTTGAGATGGCTTTGAGCAGAGTCTTTGGAAGCTGGACCGCCTATCGCTGACAGGTAGGTCGACTGGCGAGCTCGATGAGTAAGTGGAAGCTGACGGAAGAGTGAGTGAGGGGAAATCTAGGTCCCTTGTGTTGACAAGAGAAGTAGACGTGTGTGAGGGAGAGGGAGAGAGGGGGAGGACATAGATATGTCGGCGGTCTTGTCCGTCTATCTTGATGATACGGGTGATGGGAAATAAGGAGGATGAAGAAGCCGCCGGAGGCTCGAGGTTATATATCTTTCAATTGAGCAACCCGAGTCGAGCGTCCTTGATGAGTCAAGCCGGCAGCCTTTCGCCAAGACCGAAGGCAGCCGACGTCAGATAAGGGGGAGCCAAGCAGTTGCTCAGTGTCGGAGTTACCGCAGGAGTTGTCATCGGTAGCTTGATCGCGAGCAAGCTGGTTTCGTTTCAAGGGTGCTAGTGCCGAGGAGAAGGGGCTCAGTTCGGTCCTAGTTAGAGCCACGCGCAACCTCGTTCGGAAGGATGTGAGCACGAGCACGAAATGCCAAGACTGAGGCTTGCCGCATCATGAAGGTGCGCTGCAGATAACACCTTTGGCAAGTCACTCAAGTCACCGGCTGAAGGTCGCAGCGCTAAACGTTCAGCCGGATCACGATGAGGCGAGAGAGCTGTGTACCGTAGCTGCGCGCTGTCAGCAACGGCAAAATCCGCTGAGGCAAGAGCGAAGCATTCCAATACTTCGTCACAAGGGTCCACCGAGAGCGGCGGAGCGGCAATCATGGTGAAGGCGGAGTCAAGGTGCTTGTGCGTCATCATCGCATACTGTACTTGCTCGACAGACCCCAGCCAAGACTCGACGAAGGCACAATGCATGACAGAATGGCAACCAAGTCGCCTGAAGCCTAGAAGACATGAGAGCCAAGCAACGGCTTCTTCACAGGGCACCGGACCAGCGAAGAGGTAACGATGGGTTCACTGACGTTTCGCTTCCATCTCGCCGTGCCTTGTTTGCTCGCTCATTGCGGAGTCAGGCACCGGAAGAGAGGACGGTGTGACGTGCATGAAAAGGCCAAGAGCAAACGGCAACAGTTCGAACTTCATGTGCGGCTACTGAGTGAGTGCAATGCGGCGACAGACGGTCGAGTACAACTGCTGAGCTGCTGTACCATGAATTGCCAAGATGGTGCCAAGACTTGATGTTTCTTGCTCTCTCCTAATGCCGTCAACAGGGTCGATGAACGTGACGCAAAGCTGAAGCAGGTCTTGGCATGTGGAGATGGCGAAGTTCGATTAGACTATCACACTGGTCGACTGCCCCATCTGCGCGCGTGGCTTCCATTTTCTCGGAGAATAAGATTTTGCTTCGACTTATGTTTTTGCTGCGCAACCTTTTCCGCATCTTCTTTACATTAGCGCCGCTCCATACAGCGTCATGTCCGACATGATTGCGTCAGGAGGGGGCTTGAGCGAAACAGTGGTGCTAGAAAGAGGCGCTGCGAATACTAAAAGACGCCGTACGGTGATCTGGAATCGGCATTGCCGGGCTGAGGTTGCTATCGTCTCTATACCGCGGACCGCTCTGCTTCGAGGACCTTGGCAGCGACGTACGACCGGCGACCACTGATCCGCTCGACTAGGACGCAGCTCCGGCGGCGCTATCTGGTCGCGTGAAGCTTGGCCTTGCCAAGACGAAGATGTGTCGACCACACGTGGCACAGCCGAGTACCGTTCGCCTGAGTGAAGCTCGGTTCGGCTACCATCAATGCGAAAACAAGCAATCGTCGCCGAAGGCACACTCTTCGCCTCGTGCGACGCTGGGGCACTTGCGCCGTTTCAGCAGCGCCCTCAGCCGTTCCTTGTGACCGATCGAGATAGGTTCGTGGGAGTATCTGCACCGTTCGCCCTCATCGCAGCCTTTCGCCGCCAGATGGTGGAACACGCACGGCTTTGATGCTGTATCCTGGATGTCGGCATCAATGGCATCCGCCGCCGCCTGATTGTGCCTCTGCGTGTTCCTCAGTGCGTTGGCACCGCCGTTCGCGAAGAGATAGTCGAGATCGATCGCCCGATGCGCATACTCTTTGTAGACGTTCGACTCGACTGCAAAGCCGGGCACCTGGATCAAGTTCACTTTGGTATCCAGCAAGCCCATCTCATGGACAGCGTTGAGCTCCTCTTTGTAGCCGAAATCGTCTAGCCCGCCTAGGTAGGCCCGGAAGCAGTGCGGGTCTTGAATCGCATCTGCTAAAGCTGCCTTGACGCGCCAATCAGCTGCTTGGCTTCCACGCCCCACGTTGACGACATAGTTGAGCAGACTGCTGTCGGTGAGCCCCTGCCAAAAGTCGATGAAATCTCCTCTACGCACTGCTCTCGCCTCGTGCAGCACTGTGGTGAGCGGATGGAGATTGCAAAAGGCGCGGATCCGCAGGTCTAGTTGATGTGGGATGAGTCGATGCTTTTGAGCGATGCGAGAACGCAACTCGTCGTACACGAACTTTCCGCCATCGTAACCCTGGTTGAGGTGACGTGGGTGGAAGACCAGATTGTCGGCATCCAGAATGACGACAATGTACTGACGACGACCCTGAGCGAGTGCGTCCCGGAGGAAAGACCTGCGCTTGGGGCCGTCCTGCATCAGCGCATACTCTTGCCTCGGATCCCAGGCGGTGTCGGATTGGTACAGCCCGGCAAAATGATCTGGATCGGATCTTTGGAGCTCGGAAAGCGTTGGCCTCGGGTACGACTGTGGAGCTGCCGGCTCACCGCCTAGCTGCTCTGCAGAAGATTTGGGGTCGACATGCATCGTGTCGTCTAACATCGATGCAGGCGGAATGACCTCAATGGCATCGACGGTTCCAACGAGCTCTTCTTCAGCAGAATCCGACTTGAAGTTGGCGTGCGACGAGGATGAAGCGCGTGGCGACTTTGCGGAAAAGTAAGCGCGTAGCTGCTGCTGCACCAAAGCAAGTGAATCTTCGGCCGGACTTTCGGCCTCTGCAGCTTGTTCGGCCTCTTGGATCTCTTGCGCCTCCTCCTCAATAGTATTTGCGGTGATCTCGTTGAGCTCGCTGGATTCTTCCTGTTGTATGACGCTGTTGCTCGTAGTAGCCTCTTGCTTGCCCTTGTTCGATCGATGCCCGGTGGGCTTGCCTTGTAGTCGCGAGCGGCCGTACGGCTGACGCGGCGGTGATTTCGCTCTTGCTGATGATGAGGATACTCTGTCTTGTTTGTCGTAGCCGTACCGATCATTCCATTTATGCGGTGACGCTTTTGCACGCTCGGATCGGTTGGTGGAGAAGGCTCGGATCGTTGGATGCTGGAGGACAGGAGTGCTGAACAGGATGTGCGAGCTGCTTGACGCTGAGGTCAAGGCCCTGGTCATTGACCTTGAGCTCGCCGCCCACATTTCAGCAGCTCCTCGTCGTCGTGATGCAACTCAGGATGATGCGGAAGTTACGTGTGGAACGAGACAGGAGCAAGTTTGTGACTTTCTTCTTGGCCACAAAAAAGTGGCAGTTACACAAGCCGAAATCCGAGATCTGCCAACGTTGGACCCTGAATCAAAGCTGAGCCACGTTTCAAACCACCTATCCCTGCGACCTCGTCATGCCGGAAATACAGACATAGAGGTGTATAGATCTCTACACTGCTTCGTCTCCTCATCATGGACAAAGGCAAAGCGCGGCAGCTCGACGCCGACCAACATATACCCCCGCGAGACCGCGTCCAAGACTCCCCCCTCACCTACAACCAGCTCGTATCCGGCATCATCGACTTTCTCGAAGTTGCGTTCCACACCATCCTATGCATGCGCTCCGTCTACCCGTACGACGTCTTCACTCGTCGCAAAAAGTACAGCCATCCATGCTATCAGTCGCGGCATCCCGGACTCAACGAGTACATCTCACGCGTGCTGACGGCGCTTCGCAGCGAGATCGAACAGAGTACCGTGAGCAAGGTCATCCTCGTCATACGACCCAATGTGGTCGTGGATCCCAACGCGGGTGTCACGGTTAGCGGCTCTTCTGCAGTTGTCAGCTCGAGCGGTGGTGGCGACCCTGCAGATGCATACGAACGCTTTGTTTTCAGCCTAGATTATATATTGCCGTCGTCCCTAATAGACCCGCGCGATAGAGATCTGGCTATCTCCAGCAACGTTACCAGCAACGAGCTCGAGCTCATCTTCAGAGGCTTCATGCAGAAGCTCATGGTGGTCGACGGCTTTCTTTACGACATGCCCAACGCAACAGCCACAAAAGGCAACGAAGGGGACGCCTACACAGCCACCGAGCTCACCTTCGCCGCTGTCCTCGAGATGGCAGACGAGGACACGTCACCCTCTGGCAAGGACATGAATCAAGCGAGCACGGGCGACTGGATCCCTGCCGACGCCGAGAACCTCGGTCGCACTCACAGAGGCCAGGGCCACTCCGCCAGCGACGGCACCGATCCAGCGCCAAAGATCCGACCGATCAAAACGCTCGACTCGGGCGTGATCAACCTCATGCTCTACGTCGAAGAAGACATCTTTGCCAAATCCGGTCAATCTCGCCCACCCCGCAGCTCACCTTCCGAACGCCCCTCCGTCCGTCCTACATCCGCCCAACCCGCCCGCCATCCCCACTTCGAAGACGAGCTGCTACACACCAAAGCCACTCAGATCGACGTCTCTTCCGTCCCATCCAACGTGCGCGACATCAAGAACCGCGCTCGACGCCTCGACGCCGAACGGGATCTCGACCAGCCAGCCCTCGCGGAGGTCGAAGCAGA
This sequence comes from Pseudozyma pruni, assembly GCA_023212685.1. Taxonomy (NCBI): domain Eukaryota; kingdom Fungi; phylum Basidiomycota; class Ustilaginomycetes; order Ustilaginales; family Ustilaginaceae; genus Pseudozyma; species Pseudozyma pruni. Next base: position 68,381 of record JALBYD010000022.1, read on the forward strand.
ACCGGATATTGCGCATGCCAAGAGCAAACGTAAACGCGCTAGGATGGTGTTGGGCGAGACGAGGGCGGCCGAGTCGGCGTCGGAGTCGTCCGAATCGAGCTCGCCGAGTGGGAATAGTCAGAGTGTCAGGGATGACTTCGGTGGGCAGCTCAGTGGTGGGTTCTAGACTTCGCTACGTTGAACTTGTGCTCTGTTTCTTCTAGTTTACAATGCAGCTGTAGACACGGTATTCGGAGTCGTGTTGACAGATGGTCTGTGATGGTGGCTGATAAGCAGCTCGTTCACGCGCAGCAAGAACGCCCTACTCGGAGCAGAGCGCGGATTGGCGCTGACGAGCCACTGGAGTCTGCGTTTGGTCGTGTCTTTGCTTATCTCCTCCTTGTGCTGCCTAAGTTCATCGGGATCGACAATGAGGTTGCGCTGGTCGGTGAAGCACGAAGCGAGGAGAGCGACGACGAGGCTGCCAGAGAGGTCTTTGCCGTCGTGACAGCAGATCAGTATCCTACTCTCGGATCCGAATGAGGCGTATGGTGAGGTCAGCGTGTGATGGACGAGATCGATGATTGGCGGGAAGGTTGTGCGGATGGTAGAGAGGCCTTTCTTGTTGGAAGTCATGTGAAGGGTTGACACCTTTGCTTCAGGACAGGTGAGGTTTAGTCGGTCGAGGCTGGCGGCAAGATCGGACGGTTGGGAAGGTGAAGGTGCTGGGAGGCTGGTGAAATGGATGATTAGGTCATACTTCGCTGTCTCGTCTGGCGTGAAGACGTGATCCGCTGGGCGCGAGCCAATGACGATGCCCGTGTCGCCAATTGCGATGTCGCTTTCATTCCCGTTGCTTGTCACTGGCTGTCCATCTTTCTGAAGGTGTGCAGAAAGTGGAGTGAACCAATGTCCGCTTGAAGACGGGCCCGAAGCTGCCTCTTCCTTGACGATGCTATCGACCAGATCCTCGAGATTCTCCTTGTCGCATGCAAGAAGCGTGTCCTGGTGCTTCCAGAACAGGTCGGGTGTCAGACCTCTCGCCCAATTCTCATGGTCGTCACCTGCTCCTTGCACATAGACGAAGTGGTCTTGCGGACGGTTCTTATCCGCTGAAGCGTTGTTTGCGAGGTTTGCCGAGTCCGAGACGAATCGCGATGCTGAGACCAGCACAATCGAGGTTGCTTCTGAAGCGATTGAGACTCCGTCGAAATTTGTTTGAGGCGTTATAAAGACAGGCCTGAGCGGCTTGGTCAGCCGCGGCACCACCAAATCCGAATCCAGCAATGCATCAACAAACTCATCGATCCTGGCATCGATCTGATCGTGTTCCGTAGGCGGTATCATCCACGCCGGCGTCACCAATCCGAACCCCTCCAAGGTCTCCTCTGGACACCCGTACTTCCTCCTCGACGCCCGATTCAGCACAGCGCACCATATTGGAATCGTCTTACTCAACGCATCGGGCATACTTTTCCCCCTCCGTGTCGAATCAACAACAATGGCTCCACCAGCCTCAACAATGCTGGGAACCAGATGCAGGTTGGATCGTTTCAAGCTGAAACCCCATTGATGCGTGTGTCCGTCCGTAGACTTGAAGTACGACACTGCCGAGGCGATCGCGGGGTCGGTATACCATGCTCCACACCTAAGGTTGGCGGTAAGGAGCAAGGAGGGGAAGAGGGAGTGGGTGCGGCGGACAAAGGCGGCATCGTGACGGATCGAGTGGAGTTTGTTGTAGATGTGACGGGATTCGCGTTTGATAAGGTCGCTGTGTTGCCAGTCTTGGCGGGTGGAAGAGGCGGAGGATAGAGGTGCCTCCCCTTGAGTGGAGATCATATCGACATGGTGCTCTGATGTTGGTGGCAAAGGCTGCGAGGAGCCAGCCATCACAGGGGGAAGGTGGGAGAAGATGGCGAGCAGAAGCAAGGATCAAAAATGAAAAAGTGGTGGACCCTGAATCTTATCCGTACCATGCAGGGTGGTGATGCCCTTGTGCAGGGCCAGGATCAATGGCATCTTGAGCTTGCAGCCGAGCCTTTACACTCGCTCGCTCTTCTCAACAGTAAAGGGCAAGGTGAACCCGAAAGCGAGCTGGGTTGACCCTCCCAAAGCTGTGGCCCTAAGCACATTGTAGGCAGGCCTCAAAAATAGACATTGTCAAGATCTTTCCCTGCTGCTGGGCTGAGAGGCTCCGACACGGACGCAAACACAATCCGGCTTGGATTCAAAGCGCTTTCGTATGCCCGACGGGCTTGCCCACCAGCTTCTCACTGGTAACAAGCCGGGACCTCACAGCTCTTCGGCCAAAGTCAAACCAGTTGAAGTCTTCGTTATTGATCCATAGATATCTGCGGACGCGGTTTAGAGCTTAGCAGAGTCCTTGAACTCGCCAATGTGGTACTCCGCGGCGACCTTCTCAAGGATCTTCTCGCTGTGGTAGGTCCAGAAAGCCTCGGTGGAGTCCTTGCCGCAGTTCTTGAGCAGGATCTTCTTTCCGCCTGGGTGCTGTTGGTCGGACAAGGTTGTAGCGCGGCAGTGGACGCAAGATTGAGATAAATGGGTGATCGGGGATGGTGTGAAAAGTCAGCACAAATGTTCATTGGTTGTTGGAGCCGCAACTGTAGCTACAGTTGATTCACTCACGTCGTCAAGGAACTTGGTAACGTCGTACACCTTGCCTTCGACAACGGTCCAGGCCGAGTCCTCTGTAGCGACCAAGTCCGGTAAAGATCGAGGCGTACGATTGGGGCCAGTGAAAGTTTAGACCATGGACATAGAGCGAGATATGGTCAGCTCGCGTTCGAAAGTCACTCTGCTCGATCTTTGGTCCCCTTTCGAAAGACAACCACGCTAAAACATACCAGACTTGTGGTTCTTGAGCTCGTTGAGGTCGATCTGCTTTCCCATGATGATGTAGCTTTCGGGTGTGGGTGTTGGAGTGTGTGATGAGGAGCGAGGATGATGGATCGCGGTGGTTGATTGTGGTGATGGTGATCAGCAGTACTTGGCGAGTGCGGATCGAGGTGTGGGGATCGAGGCTGGCCCACCGGCAGAGCGCGCTAAGCAGTGAGCCGTGAGCCGGAAATTGAATGTGAGAGCAGCAGGCGATGCTCGCATGCTTCCGGCTTTGGGCAGCCAAATTTGGATTTCCAAACAACGCACCTGCAATTGGTCTGTCTGCCAAACAGGGCGAAGTCACTTTTCTCTCGGCCGTGAATCTGCATTCTAGACAGCAAGCCTCTCCCTCTGGTCGCTTCTGTCAATACGATCATGTAGAAAGCTCTAATGTACAAGATAGCGTATGAAGTGAGGCTGATGACCTAGAGAGGCGCCAAGACACCCCATCTCCAGATCCACTCGCCAGCCTCTTCCACCATCTCCTCCGTCACCTCGTGGCCAACACCTGGTCTGCGGTGAATCTTCAATCCTGGCATCTCACCCCTAGGCCCGCTCGCCTCGCCCACCACGAGCCCCTTGAGAAAGTCCTCGTTCCAGTCCCAAAGCACCAGCTTGTCATTTGCACCGCTGAGCACGCAGATCTTCTTGCCCCAGAACGGATTTCGTCTTGCATCAAAGCTATCATACGCCGTATTGGCCGGATCGATGTGGGCGACAAGCGCCTTGAGGCTTGCCGGAACGTAGGGCGGTGCGTTGGGCACGAACGATGTTCTGGTGCGCGAGGCAAGCAGACGAGAGTAGTCGGGCATTCCAATGAATGGCACACCGATCTTGATACGTGGGTCGTTGGCGAGGACGTGCCAGGCAGCGTGTCCACCGAGCGATTTGCCCGTGATCACCCACTCGGCCACCGTTCGGTCGTCTTGTGGGAAGAGGTAGGCTGGTAAGAAGTCGACGAGGAAGGATGCATCCCGTGCACCGCCTACGATCATACCGTAGAGATCCATGGCATGACGTGTGTTGCCCTGCTTCCATGCTTTTTGGCCTTCTGGATTTGTGACGCGGTTGCCGTGATTGCGCTCGTCAAAGGTGACGACGAGGTGGTCGCGCTGGATGGACGAGGTAGCGACGAGACCCTCGTTCTGCTGATTGTTGTGTGCCGCCTTTTCGCGCGAGATGCGATCGTAGAGCTGGCGAGCGATCCTCTCCTCGTTGTCGGCGGATCCACCTCGTCCGTGCATGTGGATGATCAAGCAGACCGGAGGCGGCGTCGGTGCACTGGCGCGAGACGGAGCAGGGGTGAGCTCGTCCAGACCAAACACGTTGACAGGCAGACCGGCGATATCGACGATGGATTTTGAGATGTCGTTGCCGTACTTGAATCGGACTGGCGGTAGAGGCGTCCCTTCATCGTCGTCGTTCTCCACCGCTCCCTTAGACGACTTTGAAGAGGCTCGCTTCTGTACGTCGGCGATTTCGGGAACGTCAGGTGGAGCCTGGCCAGTCGAAGGCCCCGCTGCTGAAGACGAGGCGAGCTGCTTCTTGCTTTTCTTCTTTCCTAGACCGAACACCATCTTGTCGTGTCTCGGCCTATGGGTACGTTTGATTTCGATGTGATGGATGTAAGAAGCTGAGCTGCGCTGGTGGGGATCTTGATGGGTTGAGCTTGCTTTAGGGGTTGTCTGAAACCTAATGTCCAATGCCAAGAGCGGGGTCCAGAAGTGTCAAAGAAGCGGCTCTTGAGTTCACCGAGCTCAACGCCGAGGCCCACAAGAGTGCCCATCCGACTTGCCGGATGTGATTTTTTAAAAGGTGTTACATCGAGTTGATCGCTCCGCAACCGCCTTTTCTTTCTCTGGCTGAAAAGTGGAGATTTTCGTTGCAGCTGCAGCAGCGCTTTTGGCAGGTCGTGACGCGAACGAAACAAAGCTCGAGTTGGACGCACGTTCCACCCATCCACCAAGCCGAAAAAAAGAGTCTGGAATTCTTCTCCTCACGTCACACACGTCACTCGCCTATTCTTGCCTTTCTTCTGGCCCGCTCCATCTGCTCGTCCTTCCTCATTACCACCACACCAGTCGACATCCCCAGAAGAATTCTCTCAACCGAATCACCAATCATGGGCAAAGGCTCCTTCCTACCCATCTTGGGTCTCGCGCTCGCCGGCCTTCTCGCCGGTGTAGCAACCGAGTACCTCGCCCTCCTCGCCGCTAAGGATGGCTCCGTTCGCGCTACCGCAGATGCGTGCAAGCTTCCATCGCGTCAAAAGCTCAAGACCGACTTCACCCACGGTGCAGTTCCCCTGCTTGACAACACGCTCTGCACCACCATGGGCTTCTTCAAGCTCACCATGCAGAAGCGTCTCAACGTCGGTCTCTTCGCCATTATGATTGCTTTCACTCTGCCTCTCTCCTACCGTCTCTGCTTCCAGGCAGTCTCGCCGAATCGCAAGTCGACGTTCAACGCGGGTATCTTCCTCGTCTTGCTCAACACCGTCGGTGCTGCTTTGGGTCTCGGTCCCTGGTCGTGCATCTTCTTCTCCCTTGTCTACCTTCCAGCAGCATACAGCTCGATGAAGGTCTCCAAAGCCTCCGTGCTTCCCGTCCCCACCCCGGCTTGGAACATCTACACCGCCAACCTGCTGCACGTCACCATTGGCCTTGTTGCAGTCATCACCGTCTTCAGCGACGCCGCCAGCGCTCTTTGGCACCACGGTGCTCTGTGCTTCCAGTTCGCCGGCCTCGCCTACCTGCCCATTGCCTGGGTCAGCTTCCGCACTCCCAAAGTCAACGACGAGCTCAAATCCCGCAGCGTCATCCGCCGATACGATGCCGAAGGGGTGAGCTATGCATTCGAGCGTACCTGGTCGTACCATCGCAAGATGGCCGCCTTCTCCACCGTGATCTACTGGTACGGGCTTAACCGGGTCATTCGTGGAGTTTGGCTGCAGGGCGAGTCGTTTGATGCCGTCTCGTTCTTCTGGTTCGGCGACATTGCCGGTATCACCATCGCTACGATTCTTTTGGTGGTGGCTGAGGGGACGACGTTCAGGAACAAGGCCGCGATTCACCCGGTTACGGGTGAGCCAAGATCGCCACTGGAGATCGAGTGCGATAAGGCGATCGCAAAGGCACCTGCGGGATCGCCGTGGTTGGAGAAGACGACGGCGGGGCTGGTTATTGCAGCTCTGGTGGGTGGTCCCGGGTTTGCGGCGAGCATGTGGTGGTGCAGTGGCGAGGAGGAGCTGGGTTGGAAGGCACGAAAGTCGTGGAGGGAGACTGTGGCTGTTGAGGGCAAGAAGAGCAAGTAGCGGCTTCACCGTTCAGAGACAAATACGGTTCCGCAGCCGACTGTGCCATTTGGCTGGGTCGATGTCCGCACCATGTATATGATCCTGCGCTTCCCCTACTCAATCTTTGATGCTGCAGGACCGAGTTCTTGGTGGTCTACGTTGCGGTGAACCTTGGGACGGCAGGATTGCCTTAGATGTGGACAATTCAAGAAGAACGTGAAATGCAGGCGGCTTTTTTTTGGCTTTTTGACAGCTCAGGCCCGGACGCCTTCCTTTCGATCTTCCCCTTTCACAGCTCAGACCGTCTCTGCCACCATCTCTCCCCATGTAGCAACTCTACTGTCGACCATCTCCGTGAGCCTCGCTTTTCTCAGGGCAAAGCACTGATACAAGCGCTATGTGTCAGCCCAACAGCTGAATTGCAGCTTTTCAACGATGGTGCTAGGCACATCGGCCTCCCGACCTCATGCTGCCTGCACGGCGTTTTCGTCCCGGGGCGATCCAACTTCTCTCTGGCAGCGACTCGAAGCGCATCGACCCTCTCCGCTGCGCTTTGTGCTGCATCTCTCGCGTCGACCCAACGCCTCGCTCTGTCCATGCCTTCAGGTCGACCTTCCCTCCCGTGACCGCACCTACACCGTCACCCGGATTCTCGACCCGGAACATCGGGTGCCGTATATCACGCTCTTCCCCATCCTCCTCGCCGCGGGCCTCTCCATCATCCAAGGGCTACTGAGGTTCGGCCTATCGCCCACGGAGTTCGATCTGTCGTTGGCGGGGTTGGAGCCATGGGATGACCTCTGGATCTCCCTCCCCCTGGCCCGGTTGATCGCTGCCCAGCTCGACCTCCTGCCAGCTCTAGCGGGGTTATTGGACAGTAGAAGCTCAACCGCATGGAGTTTGGATGAAGGTGAGGAGGGCCTATCACACAACTGGCGCGTGCCACAGCAGTGGGTGGACGCAGCGAGCTATTCGACCGATGCGATCACCCACCCGGAGCTCAGATTTGGGAGAGTCGAGATGCTGCCGCGCGGCCAGATCATCAAAACGCTCGTCTCGGCGGAGATGCGCATCCACATCGGCAGAGCGACGGAGCAAAAGAGGAAGGACAAGTCGTTCAGGTTAGGCCAGTGCTTGGTGAGGTGGTCCAGTGGGGTATATCGCGTTTGGGTTGAGGTGAAGGCGCTGTTGGACGAGACGGAGGGAGAGGGGGGCAGGTGGGAGGAGATACTGCGGGATCTGTCGGAGGCGGTGGTAGCGCCGTCGGAAACGGACGTGTTGGAGTGGTTGCAGCTCCTCTCACCCGAGGATTCGCAGCCTGCGAATGGGGATGAGCGCTTACTCTCCCAGGTATCGATGCAGGAACTCTGGGACCTTCGCGCGAACGAGATGACGATCGGCGAGATGCTCCCCCCCCTCCCACACGGCGCAGATCCGCGCGAGGTAGTGGTCCGCCTCGAAGGGATCCTTCGCACCAGGCTGGCCTTGTTGCATCGCATCACGCTGTTGTCCCTGCCGCATCTCTCCGACTCCAGCACTGAAGAGTCAGGCTCTCCACCACGCGTTGCAGAAGGTGAGCGGGTGGTGGAGTCTCGGCGAGCACGGCAGGATGAGGATAGGCGAGCGGTCGAAATGGAGCAGCTGCATGCAAAACTCGACGAGCTCTCTTCGAAGGTCGACCGGTTCATGGCTCAATCTGCAAGACCGAGACAGGTGCTTGTGCCGGAAGCGAGCTCTGCAGCCACCTCCCAGCAAATCGCATCAACCGTAGCAGATCCGCCACCCACCCTCTCACCCACCGTTGTCGAACCTGCACCACCTCCTCTGCCGCTTCCTAGTATCGCCACCACACCCTCCCTCGTCATCTTTGTCATGTCTTTCTTTGTATCTCTCATCGTCATCAAATTGAGTTCTTCATAATCAGAGTTCATCATCATCATCAAAACGGAATCTTTCGTAACCATCGAATTCTACTCTACATTCAACCAGCCAACGCAGCGCAGACGCCCGCTCTCCCCCCCTCCGCTCCCAACGCTTCGACTGTGTGCCAGAAGGCATAGGCCCTTCTAATACTAACATAGTGTGCTGCTGCCGCGGCCAATATCAGCACGTGAAAGATCTGATGACTTGCGCCTACCATATCGAACCTGCCGGGTGCAAACCTTTCGGGCACCCTCATCGCGTACAGCGTCGCACCTACCACATACAGCGCGCCGGAGAGGATGAGGAACCTCAACCCCATCGTCTCCGTCATCGTCCGGTAGCCGTAAATCTGCAACACGTGGGCGACGGGGATCACTGCTGAGAGACCGAGGACGAGGAATACTGCGGTGCGGTGAACGCGGTATGCTGGGGTGGCGTAGGAAGGCGCGATGACGACGTACATCGCCAACCCACCCAACGATACGATTGCGAGCGAGTAGGCGAGCTGGAAATGAGGATGGCAGTAGAATCCGTAGTGCAAAGCAGGCAGGAACGAGCCTACGATCATAACGACGATACCGACGTAGTCGAGCTTGTTGAACTGCTTCGAGACCGAATGCGAGTGGCACTGGATCGTGTGGTAGGTGGCAGAGAAGCCGAGGCAGATGATGGAGCCGATGAAGAACGCGGTGAAGCCGGCGATGTCGAGCGTGTCCGGACCGCGGATGGCGAGGGAGGTGAGTTTGGTGGTGATGGAGGAGGATGCGGCCGAGTTGGAGGTCAAGATGGAGATCGCTCGACCGAGGAAGCTGGTCGAAGTCGAGGGGAGATCGGATAGAGCAAGAGCAGGTGGGTAGGATGCCGAAGCGAGACGGAGCACTTTACCTGACACCGTGGTGAAGGTCAGGCTGGACGGGTAGAAGATACGATGATGCGACAAGGGCCGGACGAGACTCGGAAGAAGGTCGAGATGCTGGAGGAGATGACTGGTAGACAGGCCGACGGAGAAGACGGCTCCCCACAAGTGCGTGTGAATGTTGACTGCACGTTCAAATCCCAATGTCAGCATTGGTGCGCACCTTGCTCGCAATGGATCGCTGGATACTCACTGGTCTCATTGTGCCAATAAGCCCACACACTGCGCCAGCACTTGTACACTGTTCCGTGGTCAAAGCTTCTTAGCCTTTCCTCGAGGTGTGTTCCTCCGGGGCGACGGTAGCCCTTGACGATCCACGCGTTGTCCTGTGCCCAGCTCGGGAGCTGCGAATGATCAACCAGATACGGATTAGAGCCCAGTTCTGCACTTTTGGCGCCAGCACCATCCGCAGCGGGTGCGGATGATGTGATGGGCTGCAAAGGGGTGGTAGATGTCGCACCTTGTACTCCAGCAGCGACCTTGAGGATGGTGGTGAGCTCTTGAATGAAGATGAAGGCAATGATGGCCGGGAAGAGGATCCAAAGACCGTTGGGCAGGATCCAGTAGACGATGAGCGTGTACTTGTCGTTGTGGCCGGTCTTGCACCATCCGCAGCAGTAGTCCTGTGGGAGCCAGAAGCCGAAGTCAGGGTCGGCACTCTCCAAACGGCAGAGTCAGGAGAGGGAAGTCACTCACATTGAGAACGTAGAGGATGGTCTTGGACAGCGTCATAACGACAGCCACGAGACCCCAAATTGGTGCCACTGCGATGGAAGACGGTGTCGCCTTGACGTGCACGAGGTAGATGTAGAAGAGGTTGAGGATGCTCTCGCCGACGTTCATGAGAGACTGCGCGGCAGGGAATCCATCCTTGCTATCCCACGAAGGAAGGCCGTAGATGTAGTCGACGGTCATGTAGAGCGAATAAGGCGACCAGAGCCAGTGCAGATCTCCGCCGAGCATGCTTCTAGGTCTGAGGAGGATGTAGCCGATATCCCAGGCGACGACGAAGGAGCTGAGGAAGAGCCATGCCGACACGAGGGTACGTGGGCGATGTACCGCGCTGGCTGAGGCTGTAGCGGCGGCCATCTTGAGGAGACCAAATCTAATTGGAGCAGGTATATGGAGCGAAGAAACACGCCGGTGGATGTGGTGGGAGGGAAGGATGCCTCCTTCGACGTCGGCAGTGTCTTAAGAAGGCCGCTGGACAATGCACGGATGGGGAAACGTGAAAGGTGCTGGCTGCTAGTGCGGGGGATGGACACAAAGAGGGTCCAACCGTGTCGATCCCAAAATGGGCTGAGAATGGAAACACCGAACGGCGCCCATAAGCGCTTTTTGGAAGACCGGCAGCAAAACGCCGCTTCCTCATTTCACCTAGCCGAACCGGCCGACGGCAGTCTGCTTCAAGTCTTGATGCGAGCCTTTGATACAGCGTGAGGACCGTAGACGAGAGTCAGACTCAGCACCATGGTGCTGCAGAAGGTGTCGCTTTGACAAATGCATAGAAGTACAGGTATGATATGATGGTGAAAGTTACGACGGCCTCGACCTTCGCTGGTCGCAAGGAATAGCAGCAGCTGCTGGCTGGAGGACAGCACAGCAGAGCGCGCTCACGCATCATGCTCGTCATCGTCGAAGGCGAGCCCATCGGTGCGGTTTTGTAATTCCTCCTGCTCCTCCTGCTCTCTCCTCTCCTTCTCTCTCTGCTCGCGAGTATACAAGCTCCAGTCCACTTCCTGAGCGCCATCCTCGGCAGTATCGTCCTCTTCGAATGTACCGCCCTTCTCGAAGAGCTGCCTTCCACTCGGCTTGACTTTGCTCTTCTTGTACTCTTCTCTTTCCCTGACCGACAGCTTTGACAGCTTTGCTTCTTCCTCCTTCTTTTCTTTCTCTGCCATCTCTTGCTGAAACCTGACCCGCCATTCTGCAAACCTTTCTGGCGTAACTGCTGTGCCGCGAAACTTTTCTGCTTCCGCCTCGATCTCTGCTTCGCGTTTTGCGCTTGCTGCTGCCTCGATCTCTTGGACGCTGCGCTGGATGAGAGTGGTCACACTTTCACGAAGATGCGATGCAAGGGTGAAAACCATGGCCATTCCGAGCGATTCTTGCGCTACGTCGTCGAGTCCTGCTTGCAGCTCTGCTACTGCTGGTCGATCGGCATTGCTCGCATCCCTTGCATCCTCTTGATCTTCTTCTGTCGCAGGTCCCAGAATGCCTTTTGTGTCTCGCACGACGTGGATCGACATGTTTGGTGGCGCGTCGGGGTAGTCGGAAGTGTACTGGATGTGTAGTGAGAGCACGATCGGCGATGGTGAGCCATCCTCGACACTTTCTGTAGGAGTCTGCCCTGGCTCGAGTCCGATCGAGAATAGGAGTGGGAGCACCTCTTCCTCTGGCTCGATGCGAATGTGCAGTTCCTCGGCGGAGACCTTTTCGAGTTCGTCGACGTAGATGCTTTCGAGCACCTCGAGCTCTTCCGCTAGCGTCGCCTCGTATTCCTCTTGTGATGGCATCTTGCCTATCCTGATGTTGAGACTTGCTGCTGCAGTGCGTTGGTGGATTGAGATGCAAGGATCAGCGTTTCGAAAAAGAAGAACTGTGCCTCGCAGCGGATGATCTCCGAGTTCCACGCTCAGCAGAAACTCGCGCGGTAAAAAAAGGATACGCAGCAGCTCAGCCGAATTCCGCGCGTCGAGCGTATCTTTGAGAGCGGCCTGTTCGCTGCTGCACGCACGCATGCAACCGACAGCTCTCTCTCCACTTTAGACCCGCTGCCAGCTATCACCACAACGTCCGTGTTGCTCGCCTTTTCTCTTGACGCATCGTCACCACGTATTCTACCGCTGACATCGCTGGTTCGAGTGCAGCTACTTCCCGATCAAACGCTGAGACGATTACGAAGGCGTCAAACAGGCGTTCCAAGGTCGAACAACTGCATACGACCCCGACTGGGCTCCGAAAGATTTCGCGCGCATCAAGTACACAGTACTCATCAGCAACGTCTGCATTAATCTCCTCCGTCGTCTGCCAAGGTAGCTTCAGCGAAACCCAGCTTCAAACGTGGGCGTCGAGCCGCAAAACCCGTTCACGAAACCCAATCAGCCAGCCCCTCGGCGCTCACCAATCGCCAACACTGGCCATCGCCCACATCAAGACTCATCGCAACCATGGCCGACCACTCATCACTAGAAATGTCGGCAGCCTACGACTTCCTGCTCAAGTTCATCATCATCGGCGAAGCGGGCACGGGCAAATCGTGCCTACTCCACCACTTCATCCACAACCAGTTCAAAGACCAATCTGCCCACACCATCGGCGTCGAGTTCTCCAGCCGTCTCATCAAGATCGGCAACAAGAGCGTCAAACTCCAACTCTGGGACACCGCCGGTCAGGAACGCTTCCGTTCCGTCACACGCAGCTACTATCGCGGGGCAGCAGGTGCGTTGTTGGTGTACGACATCACCAAGCGGTCTACCTTCGAGCCGCTGTCCCGCTGGCTGACGGACGCGAGGGCGCTGGCGTCGCCCGATCTGGTGGTGGTGCTGGTGGGGAACAAAACGGATCGAGGAGATGATGAGAGGGAGGTAGGGTATCTGGAGGCGAGCAAGTGGGCGAATGAGAATGGCGTTCTGTTTTTGGAGACGAGCTCGATGACGGGCGAGAATGTTGAGGCGCCGTTTGCGTTGGCTGCGAGGAGTATACTGCTGGCGATCGAGTCGGGGAAGTTGGACCCGGAAAAGGCGGGGTCGGGCGTGTCGTATGGGGATAGGGCGCTGAGGAGGGTTGGGAGTGGAAGCAGGTTCAGCTTTGCGGATATGGATCCGAGACCGCAGAGGAGGGGTAATGCCGCGATCAAGATCAAGGAGGCTTTTCAGGGCAAGATGGACGGGTGTTGCTAGGATGTCACGGGTGTCGGTTCTCCCTCGGTTCCAGTCGGCTTGTTCATGTCTTTGCACGCACATATACCAGGTGATAGGTTTGCTTCAATCACCACATTCTTCTCGTTCGTTGGCGCGCCTCAGCACTGCGCGAGCCTATGCACAGAGGGGTGGGTGCTGTGATGGCTCCACTCGCGCTCGTAGAAGGCCACCTTAAAGCTTGCGATTGGGATCTGACCCCACCTGCGACTACTGTTCTCCTACGCCTGTTGCTCAGCATCGCTGGGGCTGATCAAGGCGCTACGCATCGTCTTTACAAACGTGTTATAATCCCTGAACGCCTCTCTCCCCTTTCCTTCCTGGTCCCCCTCCTCTAGATGCATCCGCGCAAACCTCTCATCCTGTACCCCCCACCCGCGGTGACTAGCCACCTTCTCAATCGTCCTGTGCAGCATCGGCGCAGTCTTCTTGATGATCTCCTTCTTGGATTGCTTGTTGAGCGGCTTTCTCGTCTCGCTCTGCACCTGGTTGAAGAGGGTCGAGACGTGGTCGGCGTGGAAGAACGTGTGGAGGAAGTCGTCGACGCTGAGCATATCGTTGTGGTCGTCTTCCTTCGAGTGGCTGTTTGTGGGGTGAGTGTCCGCATCTGAGCCGGAAGTAGATGAGGACCAGGACGAACTAAAAGACGACTCGTAGTGGTAGTAAAACGATGACGAAGAGCTGGATGATGAGCCGACCGGCAGAGTAGATCCGTTCTCGAACATGTCCATGCTCCAGCTGATGTTCCCCAGCGACCCAGGATGGACGGAGGGATGCTCGCCCGCAAGAATACCATCCACGACATGGCTCGGAAGAGATTCACCCGCGAAGGACGTGATCACAGACTCGGCTTTGTGACGCATCATCTGCCGCATCGCCTCCGCATCAGAGTCTTGGGCGATGCCCAGAGGCGAATCGGCTCTTGAGAGGGGAGAGTTGGCATCGAATGAGCTCGGCGGTGTCGAAGGTTGCTGTTGACGCGAGATGAGTTTGATCATTCGAGGCTGCTCTGCATGTGCAGAGGCGAGCGAGGCGATGGTGAGGATGAGGATGACGAGAGCGGAAACGAGTGTGAGTCGAGTCATGGTGGGAAGACCATCGACGAGGTATGGTGTAGTTGGCGAAGGGCTCAAGCCATGACCTTTGCCGGGTCGCACATACGCCTGTAAGGAGTCGTCTCCTTTCCACCCGAGGAGGTCTGAGCAAAGACTACTTATGAACGCCCCTGGACAAGGCACGACGAAATGCGGGATGTTGGCGCAAATCCAACACGGCGCATTCATCACGGAGCTGCAAAAGGTGGGTCGTCACACCTGATGGACGCCAGTCGATATGAAATGCATTCTTTGTTTCTGTCGTGGGTACGCCAACCTCCGAATCTTTCCTCCAGTCGCGGTAGGAAGCATCTACCAAGGGATAATGTCGTTCTTGTAATCCCTAAAGGTCCCATTATCGCCCTTCTTCAACCCACTCACCACGTCCACCAGATTCTTGGCAGCCTCGCTCGCCTCGAACTGACCTTTGCTCCTGTCGAGTGGCTTATCGCTACCCTCTCCGCCAGTAAAGTCCTTGCTGAGGTTGCTCCTCACCGTGCCCGGGTGCAGCCCCACCGAGATCGCGGGCACCGACCTGAGCTCCAACTCCTTACTAAGCGTCTTGATCAGCTGGTTCAGCGCCGCCTTGCTCGCCCTGTAACTGTACCATCCTCCCTTCTGATTGTCCCCGATGCTCCCCACTTTTGCACTCAGGCTCGCGATAACACTGAGATCGCCCGGCAGCACGCCCTCTGCCAGATTTTCCGCTTTACCCTCCTGGATAGCCTTTGCCTCGCTCCCGCGTGGGATAAGCGGTACAAAGTGCTTAAACCCCAGTAGATGCGAGAAGGTGTTCACCGCAAAAGTCTCGTGAACGTGCTGCAGGTCGATCTGAGAGAGGTTCTTCTCAGCGTGCAAGATGCCATTGATGTTCCACAGCGTTTTAAGGCAGGATTTGCCGAATTTGGAAGTGATCTCTTGAGCGGCAGAGTGGTACGAGTCTTCGGAGGTGATGTCGAGCGAGATCGTGTGCAAGCGCGAGGCGTCGAGTTTGGAGTCAGAGAGGATCGCGTCTTTGGCCCGAGAGGCGTCGCGAGAGAGGGCGACGACTTGCAAACCGGTGCGCGAGAGGTACTGCTTGGCGATCTGGGCACCGATACCTGGCAAAGCAAAGACAAGGACAACAGGGGCAGAAGGACGTCAGGCTGACGAGCTCTCAGGTGAAGACTTGATCGACAGAGACGAGGAGGCACTTACCACTACCGGTGCCTTGAATGATGGCGACGTTGGGAGCCATGTTGTTTCGTTGTCAGAGAGCGGCTGCGGCTGTCTGATGTGCAAGCGGGGTCTTGGCCTCTTTGTTGCGCGGCGAGTCAGAGATGAAGCTGTCCGTGGATGGTGGATGAGAAGCTAGCAACGAGAACTTGACCCGTATATGTCCAGCAACGCCCTGTACTTCAACACCAAGAAGAACCTGCTCGGATTTCAGTTGTCGATTGCAGTGAACCGCCTTACGCTAAGCCAGCATGCATGATTGTGCGACAAATTGGCCGGCCGACCTGTCAAAGTTGCTTCCTGCAGCCAGGTTTCTGGATGATGATGATTCAGGGTCCTGTCGCCGTTCGCCTCTGCAGAATTGAGAGCGCGTCATGTCACATCACACCGCAACCTCCACACCTCACCGTGATCTCGATTGCCGGGCTGCCACCTTCGTCATGAAGCCAACCGCACGACTCGCACACACAATGAACACAATCGATCTTTGCGAGCCGACAAAAGCAGTCTATTGAATCCTTGACCCCGGACAACCATGTTACAAAGCGAGGATTTAATCGTCGTCAAAGGTGATCTTCTTCGCCTTGCCGGGAACCAACTCCTTGAAGTGGTCACCGTAGCTCGAGTGCGTCTTCTTCTTGATCGTGGTGGGGAACTTGGTGAGCTCCTCGGGCACCTTCTGATCCGCGTCCTTGAGCACCCTGATGAGCTCGCCGGCATGAGCCTTGTCCATCTCGGTGAAGAAGGTCAGGCTCTTTCCAGTCTTTCCACCGCGACCGGTTCGACCGATGCGGTGAACGTAGTCTTCGATGGTCAGCGGGAACGTGTAGTTAATGACGTGCTCGACGTTGGGGATATCAAGACCACGCGCTGCGACATCGGTGGCCACGAGCAGCGGCGTTTCGGCCGTCTTGAAACGTTCCAGCGAGGCGATGCGCTCGTTCTGACCCAGGTCACCGTGGATGCCGGAGACGCTGAATCCACCTCGTCGGAGGGTCTGCTCGATGCGCTGCGCCTCCTTCTTGTAGAGGGCAAAGATGAGGATCTTGTCCTTGGAGCGTTGAGCGTTGACTGAGCGGAGGAAATCGTTGAGTCGGCGTTCCTTCGCGTAGCCGTCCGCGAGCACTTCGACAGTTTGGTGGACACGACGGTTGGCCGAAAGCTCGTCGGATCCGACGGTGACGCGGACGGGACCGTTCATGAACGACTCGGCGAGACCGCGGACCGCAGGAGGCCAGGTGGCGGAGAACATGGACGTGTGACGACCCTCCTCGCGCGACTTGCACATGCCGATGATGGCGCGGATGTCGGGCTCGAAACCCTTGTCGAGCATTCGGTCGGCTTCGTCGAGGACGAGGTAGGTGACGTTGGACAGGTCGAGCGATCCGTCCCTGGCCATGTCGAGGACTCGACCGGGAGTGCCAACGACGATGCGAACGGTGGGGGTCTGGTTGAGCAATCGCACCTGCTCCTGCTTCGAGACACCACCGTACAGGCAGATCATTCCGATTCCCATCGACTTGCCCAGCTTGGCCATGTTCTCCTCTGTCTGAATGGCCAGCTCTCGCGTGGGTGCGACTACAAGCACGTTGACCTGTGCGCCTTTGCCCTTCTTCTTGCCACCGTCCAGAACCTTGTGCTTGGTCACGAGGTGTTGCAATGCTGGCAGACCGAATGCAAACGTCTTGCCTGATCCTGTCTCGGCGATACCCACGACATCCTTGTTCTGCAGCAGCACTGGCCAGCAGCATGCCTGAATGGGTGTGGGTGTCGAGAATCCTTGTGCGTCCAGCGTCTTCTTGACAGCTGCATCGATCTTGCCATCGAGCTCGCGGAAGTCAACCATGGGAAGCGGTGGGCGCTCGTTGGACTCTTCAGGTGCTTCGATGGTGATGTTGTTCGACTCGAGGAACGCTCGTGCCGCCGCCGGGTTAGTCGGTGTGAAGGCAGACGAGGACGAAGATGCGACAGGAGCGGGTTTAGCAGCAGGGGTAGATTCGATCGAGGTGGCGGCGCTCGCCTTGGCAGCCGCTTTCTTGGCCTTCTTCTCCTCCTTCCTGCGCTTCTTGGCTGCCTTTTCGTCGTCTGCGGAGGCGCTGTCATCGTCATCTGCGGACCGCTTCTTGTCTTTCTTCTCCTTGTTCTCCTTCTTGTCCTTCTTGGATGGCGAAGCTGGGGAAGGAGATCCCTCGAGGCTTGTCGAAGCAGAAGCACCGGCAGCGGCGGCCGCAGCAGCAGCTTTCGCAGCCGCCTTCTTCTCCTTCTTGTGGAGCGACTTGGCGCGGTCTTCGAGCGCTTTCTCTGTGGTGCTTGTCGTCATTGTGAGTGCGTGTGTATGGAAGAGCACCTTCTGCTGATCGAGTAGATGGCGGAGGGTGCTTGAGAGCGAGAAGCGAATCTGCGGATTGAGATTACTAGCTCCCTCATGGGCCTGAAACCTAAATTTTGAGAAGAAAAGGCAAAATTTCCCACTTTTTTTGGCGGGCAAAGTTTCTGGACCCCGTACCGATATGGCCTCTAGATCTGGAGCTGTAGTACTCGGATCGGCGATACGACTGTCAAAGATGGCCGCGAGAAACGACCGAGACGTCATACTTTCGCTTAGGCTATCCGATCCGTGAGCCCGTTGACTTCTCCTCCCAATTCAGCAGCCAGGCAGTTCAACGTGCCATGAGTCTGATGTCAAACCGAGACAACCAGCCGTTCTTTCAAGCTTGGAAGAACACGACTGACTCTCCGCTGCCGGCATCGCTTCCATAGCTTCTTGCTGCAATGAGGTCTGCCGTGCCCCCACTGGCCCGTGTTGATGGCGTCCGCTTGTCACGGGGCTGTCTCAGATTTTTGGTGCTGGGCCGTGAGTTGTGTCAGCCTGCCTCCCCAATGCTGAGCTCTTGATCTGATCTTGAGGGCAAGAAGATCCCCTCTCGCTTGCTCTCCGACAACCTTCTTTGCTCAGCAAATGGTCTAGGTCCTTGACCCTGACCGGTCAATCTTCTCAGCTTCTTGATCCCGAGGTCGGCTTCTCATATATACCCCTGCGTCACATATATCTCCTTCGCCATGATCATCAGCTCAGTACCCGACGCTTTGCACCGTCTGTTTGGCTGGACATCGACAGCAACTAGCAAGATGTCGTCGTATACGAGCCATGCTACGCATCATCTCTTCGTCCCAAGCCCTGCCGCTCGGCCGCTACCTATCTGGGCAGCAGCGTTACCGCCATTGACCTACTACCTTGCACTGTTTCTGCTACCACCGTTATCATCCAAGAGCTTCTCCCTTCCCATACGACGAGCGGCCTCAGCAGTCAGGACGCTCCTAGCCGCCGTATCGCTCTACACTTTCGCATCGCTTCCATTCAAGTACTACTACCCCGGCAGCGCCGTGCTCACCTACCAGCTCGGTCTTGTGGGCTGGTACGGCGCATCACGCGTCCTCGACATCTTCTTCCTCTCCTACCCACGCATCCCACGACGCATCTTCATCGCCCCCGGCGCCAAGACCCCCGAAGGCAAACGAGCCATCACGCACCCCTACACATCCGCCAAGAACGAGGAGTGGAAGACCGAATCGCTGCCCAAGAAGGTGATATCGTTTGAGAGGGCGTGGTGGGCACTCGACCTGATGATCAGCATGCGCGGGATTGGGTGGGATTTCGCCTCGGCCGATGTAAGGCACGACTCGCACCCTTGGCAGCCGCCTAGCTCGGCCCAGCTCAGGAGGGCGTTTTTCAAGCTCTTCCCCATCCTCGTTGGGTGTACCTGGGTCATCCACCATATGCATCCGAAGCACATGGCGACGGTCAATCCGTCGATCCTGGATCTGGACCCGGCAAGAAGGATCCTGTTCGTCGCGGCGACTGGTATCTCGCTGTATACGCTCTTTGACTTTGGGTACACCCTCACGAGCGCTGTTGCATTGCCGATCCTGCATGACGCTTCCGGACCTGCGTCCCAGTTGCAGCCGAAGGCGCTAAGGCAGGCGGTAAAAGGCAAGAAAGGTCGCGTTGGAGATCTTCGAGCCAGCAAAAGGGGCGAGGACGAATCAGAAGTCGAAACTGAAACCGAAGACGAGTCCTCCTCCGCTGCCTTTCAAGCTCGAACGCAGCAGCACGAGCAGCTCGCCTTCCGCAACGTCGACTTCTTCCCGCTCCTCAACCCTGCCGGTTTCACCCAGGCCACAACCGTGCGACGCTTCTGGTCCTACGCCTGGCACCGCCTCTTCGGTCGACCTTTTGGCATCTACGGCATCCTACCCTTCACCTTCGTCGCCTACCTGCTGCAGGATTTGGTGGAGGGGAAGCTGAACGACCCGCAGCGCAAGCAGGCGAGGAGGGAGATCTGGCCGTCGTACCATCCGGATCCCATGCGGGCGTTGGAGCGCGGGAGGGCAGACTGGGCGAAGGTGTTGGGCGCGTTTACCGCTTCAGGGATCATTCATGCTGTGTCGGAGCGCGCTGCCCTGGGCGGCAGGGTTGCTGTCCCCATCACGAATATCTGGCTCGATAGGCATCATGCAAAGGGTATGGGTCACGAGCTGAGGAGGGCGCCATCACTGGCAGGTGCGGGAATCTTCAAGTTCAGCCCGCTCCAGTTCGTTCCTCCGATATCGGGTGCCGGCGAGTTCAGCTTCTTCTTCCTCAACGGCGTCGCTGTGGTGGTCGAAGGCGCGGTGGCAAGGTACGTCGAGAAGCAGAGGAGGAGGTCCAGTCGGGATGGAAAGTATTATGGTATGTGGTACGACAAGTACGTTTCGATCGCATGGACCTTGTCGGTGCTGTTGTTCACGGGTCAGGCGTTTGTAGAGGGGTGGATTAGGAGCGGGATTAGTAAGGAGATTGGGCTGGTCATGAGCTAGAGGGATAGCTGCTCTGTCGTATCATCATGGTTTGATCTGGTTTCTGGAATTGTCAGGATTCATTTGACACTATGTTCCATGTCATGTCTGTGTGTGTGAATGTGTGTATCACTATGTGCAGGCGTGGTGAGGAAGTGATGAGGAGCGCCATTTCTCGACCTCATTTTCATGTGCCATTTTTGATGCACCCTTGACGAAATTCTTCGGCGAAAAGCACGGCGTCCATCGACTCGGTCCAACTTTTTTACACACCTCCTTCTGATCGCTACCGTTCACCCAGCCGGGACCCCAGTACAACAGCATGTCGGCGGCCGCATCACTCTACACGACCTCGACAGGGCTATGCGCGGACTCGGTCGAATCTGTGCCCGGCTTCCCGGGCCTCTTCGCCCTGGCAACGTACCAAGTCGACAAGCACGAGCAAGACCAGGCGCAGTCCTCTTCCTCTACCGCATCACCGCCTGCCAACGATGACGACGATGATGACGTTGAGGAAGACGCGAACACCAAAGCGAGCTCTTCCTCCAGCCCAGCGTACACAAGGCGCGGCACATGCAATCTATACCACGCTTCGTCCAGCTTGACAACGCCTGGGAAGGTGGAGTGCGAGAGGGTGGACACTATCGAAACGCCGGCGATCCTGGACACGAAGTGGTCGCTTACCCGGGCACAAGATGGAACGGATGCGAGGCGGATGCTGGGCGTGGCGAACGCGAAAGGCCAGATCACACTGCATCGTCTGCAAGGCAACGGATCAGGCGCCAGACTGGATTCGTTGGGAGAGCTGCAGTTCAACGCTCGCAACGCCCTATGTCTGAGTCTCGACTTTTCGGACCGCAGAGGGGGTCATGTTGGTGGCTATGACATGTCAAATCTAGCAGCGGACACATCAATGATCGTTTCGCAGAGCGACGGCTCGCTAGCCTATCTGCCTAGCCTCGAAGCGGCTTTATCCAGCACGACCACCTCTGCGGACGACCTCACCTCCGATCTCGCTGCCACATCAATACACAACCCGCAAACCGACGACGAAGACGATTGGGACCGAACCAGCGAAGACGAGCGCACGTCCACTCTCCTCGCCTCCCATCTCGCGCTCAACGCCTCCTACCCTGCCAAACCACGCGGACTCACTAGCTGGACCGCCCACGCCTACGAAGCGTGGATCGCCGCGTTCGACTGCTACACGCCCACCACCGTTTGGTCCGGCGGCGACGACCTCACCCTTAAAGGCTGGGACCTCCGTCAACCCTTCTCCTCCTCCACCATCCCCTCCCCAACATTCGCCTGCGCCAAACCGTTCAGCGGCGGCGTGACATCCCTCCAATCGCACCACCTGCGCCAGCACATCTGGGCGGTAGGAAGCTACGATGGGAATCTGCGACTGTGGGATGCGAGGATGCCGATGAGGCCGTTGAGCGAGACGGATGTGGGTGGGGGCGTGTGGCGGGTTAAGTGGCATCCGAGCGATGCAAGGGTGGTGCTGGTGGGGTGCATGCATGATGGGTTCAAGGTGCTGAGGCTGGACGAGTTGGGTGAGGGGGTGGGGGAATTGAGGGGGAAGGAGATGGAGGTGGTGACGAGGTTCGATGAGCACAAGAGCTTGGCGTACGGGTGCGATTGGGATCGAGGCATGGATGAGGGGGAAGAGGGGAGACGGGTGTACAGTTGCTCGTTCTACGATGCATCGTTGCATGTTTGGGACTCGAACACGCCGTAGAACGTCCTCTTCCTCGACAATCGACGATCAATTGAGCGAAAGATGATGCTGTGATTGCGAGGGATATAAGTTGATGCTATGAGGGTGATACTGGATGATGTGATTGTCAATGCTATGCTGATGATGAAATAAGACGGCTCTGGACGGCGTCTATTCGTGACGAAGACCCTACTCGTAGGCAGCTTGGCTCATGCCATCACGGACCTCTCGATCGGCCCACCAAGTGCGAATCTTCGTGTCGTCGCCAACCGAGCTCAACGTCGGCCCATTTGGACCATTAGCCCAAGCGACCGCGTTCACCTCTGCGTTCTTCGCATGCCCCTCGGCCAACACTGCCATGCCCTCTTGCTGCGTCATTTGCGCATAACCCATGTTCATCTCTGTTGCCGTCAGCCACTCTTCTTCTCCGTCCCTCGCTGGTTCCAACCACAAACGATTGATCTGCTTCTGCGTCTGTGTCAGCGGTCGCGGTGTGGTGGCGTCCCACAGCGCGATGTTCCCCGTATTGCATCCGATGGCGAGAAAACGGTCGTCTAGCAGTGCCATACGCGAGTACAGCCCGTTCTGACACTGCACTGGATCGTAGAGCACCTGCACTTCGCTCCTGTCGAGGTGCGAGTCGAGGAAGGTCGACAGCGGCAGCGAGTAGATCTTGCCGCCGGTGCACGAGGCGTAGAGCGAAGTCGAGGAGGAGATGATCTGCGAGATGCCGTGAGCGCGTGCGAAGCTGCCGATTGGCGGGAGGAGGGAAATGTCGGGCGTGTCCCACGTAGAATACACCGGTGATTCGGCGAGGCGTTGCGTGTCAACCTGTGTAACGGCATCAGGTTGAGACCGACGCACGTGGCGAAGGTCCCAGCACTTGACGATGCCGTTGGCAGAACCTCCACTGAGAAGTTTGTGGCCCTCGCCGTCTGCGAGGTAGGACAAGGCGGTGATGCCGGCCGGCGCAGGCAGGTTCTTGCGACGCTTAGATGCTCCGCTGCGTGGGGGCTTGCGGCCTTTGATGCCACTCGCCATCGAACTGGCAGGCCCTGCCTCGTGTGCAGCGTCTATAGTGAGAACGGGCGTGAAGCCGACACCATCGTCCTCGTCCTCGTCGTCCATCGCACACGTGCGCGAGCTCGATCTAGCATCCCAGATTCGAATCGTTCCGTCTCTGCCAGCGCTGGCAAAGACCATCCCGCATCCTCCATCGCCATTTGTGGTTGGATCGTACACGATCGTCCTCGGACTGCCCCTGTGCCCTTGAAACGTGCCCGTACATTTCTGGTATTCGGTGTCCCAGCTGCGAATCGAAAAGTCGCTGGCGGCGGAAAGGATGCTGCGGTCATCGAATCGCCAGGCCAGCTCGAAGAGGATCGAGTTCTGTGACGCTTGCCATTGTGGGTTGGATGTCGGTCGCTCAGCGGACATGTCCTGCGAGGGCAACGTATTGAGGAGGGTAATGCGTCCTTCGTCATCGCCGACGGCGAGCCATTGAGCCGAGGGGTTGACGGCACGCGATGAGTAGCTGTATGTGGCGCACAAGGGATGTGCCAGGCATTCGTCGTCGGTACTGCGTTGAAGCTGAACGATGGACGAAGAGGGAGACACGAAGGTCTCTAGGTAGGATGTAGCGTTGAATGCGGCGGCTCTCGTTGCAGAAAATCGGCGGGGAAGGCTGTACGATCCATTGCTGCTTCGAACTGATTGGCCTGAGCGTAGGTGAAGCATCGTTTGCGAGACGGAAGAGTTGACAGATGAAAACGCTGTTGGAACGATTGGTCTTCTCGACAAAGGCGACCTGAAAACTAAAGAACGTTGGCTGGTCTGTGTTTGGGTATACGAAAGGTCGCTCGATCGAAGGGAAGACGAAGGTGCCTCGTGGCTGAGAAGGTGCCGAGATCGATATTGGGACGGGCTGCTTTCCAGGTCGTCGATCGCCGCACCACAGCTGTCGAGAATGATGGGTCGTAGAGGAGATGAAGTGGGTGGGGTCATGAGACCGTGCTGTCGACGTTGCTGGCTGCGCTCTTTTGCAGCCTTGAAAATGCTGAAAGCTCGCGAAGGTGTCACATTGCCTTGGACGAGAAAGCTTTTTGTTCGCTTTGAGGGCGTGCCGGGAATGGCAGCGGAAGCGGCTGCCTGCTGCTTTGTGGTTGTGGCCGCAGCTCGCGAGCTGGATCCCTTGACTGGGCTCTTCCCTGCCCTTGGCCGCTTTGTCGGTCTCTTGGATGGCGAGGGCAGCGTATCTTGCCAATCTTCATCTTGATCATACGCGCGAAGCGATGCTCTTACTCTGCTCGGGCTTCGCAGCTCATCGGTTGCGGAGGTGGAAGCTGAAAGGCGGCCAGGCTGCAGAGTGCAGCTAGATGTAGATCCACTTGGCCGGCCCCAAGAATCAGCGTCGCTGTCGCTGTCATCCTCAACATAGCCAGCATGATCGAAGTCGAGGTCTGATGAGGCTTCCTCGTCCGACTGGTGGCCCAGAAACAATCGAAGAGACTTTTGTCGGTGAAGCTGACTGGGTTGTTGCGGCTGGATGATATTGTGGCGTGATGTGCTAGCCAGTACGGACGGTGAGGAGGGAGGCGAGAACATCATCGGAGAGCCTGTCGGTACTGCTCTACGACAACGATGCGGAGCGGATGAACCGCATGCACAAGGTGCGGGATGATGGTTGGAAGCAAGAAGGGATAGGTTGGCCGCCACTTGGGGTTGAGCCTGACAAGAAAGACCCTTTTTGGCTTCCAAAAAGTCGACACGCTCAGCGCAGTCTGTTGGTCGCACTTTACGCGTGGAAGAGACGCGTTCAGAGGGCGTGACAGCCCAAAGTGATTTTTCCCCGACGAGGATGTGAGATTGAAAGAAGCACCGGAGCGGCTGATGCAGGCTTGTGGAGGCTTCTCTCCAAAAAAAAGGGGCTCAGACCACGGCTTTCAAAGATTTCGGCAATCCAGCCAGCCAGCTCTTGGACGCTGCGCTTCTGCTTACTGCATGCTGCGCCTTCCAGTGGCGGACCACTCGCACACGACACTTAAGGATCGTCTTCAAGTACAAAGTACGTACGCGCACCTCTTCTCTATGAACCATCACCAACACTGACTAGAGATCCTCAACTGATGGCTCTAGCTCGCTCTAGCCGTCACTCCAAAACGCTCCTCAAAACGCTTCCTTCCACCCGCAACATTCTCCTCAGCACCGGTGCCATCGTTGCTTCCGTCGCTGCCATCTCTTCTGGCCACTGGAACATCACCAACTCACTCAGCACCGTCTCCAACGCTCCCACCCTCCTCCAATCTCGTCTGTTTTCGTCCTCGGTAGTACCAGCATTCAAGATGGGATCCACCGCCTCCTCGCAAGCCGCGCCCGAATCCTTCCCAAAGGGCATGTCCAACTCCGAGTGGCGCACCAAGCTCAACCCAGAACAGTTCCGTATCCTTCGCGAGAAGGGAACCGAGATGGCTGGTACGGGCAAGTACAACAAGCACTACCCTAAGGACGGCATCTACACCTGCGCGGGCTGCGACTCGCCCCTCTACAAGGCCTCGACTAAGTTCGACTCGGGATGTGGCTGGCCGGCTTTCTTCGATGCGATCCCCGGTGCGATCGACCGACACTCGGACAGGAGTTGGGGTATGGAGAGGATCGAGATCACCTGCAAGAGCTGTGGCGGTCATCTCGGCCATGTGTTCAAGGGAGAGGGCTTCAATACGCCCACCAACGAGCGTCACTGCGTCAACAGCGTCTCGATCAACTTTGACAAGGATGACGCCAAGATCTGACCAGACCTTCATCTTGACTCTGCTCTTTCTGCTGTAGCGCCCTTATTGTGCATTGCTCATTGATGGATATCACATCTTCTTCTTCGCCAACGCGAATGTGCTGCCAAGCTACCGGATCAGAAGAGTGTGGCTTTGGCCGTCATACAGACAGTCCCTGCTTCATTCAGAGCCCACAGCGATGCCTGTTTTCTTCCAGCATTCTCCCATGCACCTCGCAGCCGCACCGTTTGTTCCACTGTCAATGGTGACGTGGCGCGATACTCGAACTTCTTGACCTGTCCAGACGATTGGCGGGCCGCGGCGGCTGTCAGGTTGAGCAGCAGTGTGGCTGTCAGTGGGCCGTGCACCAGGCAATCTGTCGAAAAAGAAGGAAGCGATGTGAGTTCGCGAAACGATTCGATGATAGTGTGGCCGGCGGTTATATACGCACCTGGATGACCCTCTTCGTTGCGACAATACTCGGGATCCAGATGGATTCGGTGGGCGTTGAAAGTGGCAGCCGAGTATCGGAAGAGTGCCGCTCGCGTTGCGTAGTAGTCAAAGCCAAAATCGGAGTGCTTTTCCTCGACTGCGTCAAGGCGATGAGTAAACAAATGAATGTAAGCTGTGGCTCTCGAAGCCATTGGCAAATGCTGATCCATCGATCGATACTCACCTTCTTTGGCCTTGGGCGTCTTGTCGGCCGGCGGTGGTGCATATCTGCGCTGCTCAGCAGGTCTCTGCTTTCTATACACATGAGTCCTCCTCTCCGTCAGCACCACTCCGTCCGAATTCGAGTAGACCAGCTTCCGTGTGACCAGCACCATCATCCCGGTCTTTGCCCCCTCCTTCGGCTGTACACTCTCTACAGCCCCCTCGCACCTCACATCTTGACCCACACGAAGACCCTTTCCCCGCTCGAACTCGAACGACCCGCTGGCCCACATCCGTTGATCGAGCCCTCCAGGCGGCCCAAATGTTCTCTCAGTCCCATCTGAGCCGAGCGTGCTCTCGCTGAGAAGCGGGTTGAATAGCACGAGCTCCGAGCCAAGTGGCATCGCAGATCCAAGCTTCAGCGCAAGTGCTTCTTCTGCAGTATGCTTGTCGAGAAGGCTGGGAGAGGATGTTACGCTGGTTGCGGATCCGGTGAGATTGGGTAGAACAAGCAGCAGCTGACGTGCCTTGTTGAGATCCGCAGTGTCGTGCATCGTGTTGTTCCGAGACTTGATGGTTTGCGTCCATTCCTCTAGGCTCGTGCTTGCTTTCGATGTCGCTGAGAAGGCCCGTGGAAGTGAGGCTGAGGGTGCTGCACTGAGTCGACTAGCCGGCCTTATGCTCGGCAGCCTCGCCGAAGCCTGCAAGAGGCGGTGCGATCCAGTGCTTCGTAGCATCTTGCCTCGTCGATCAATATCTGCGTTTGACAGCTCGTCAGCGAAATGTGGATTGGAACGACGTCAAGAAGAACCCTCAACAGGATCGTGCGGTTTGACAGAAACCAACAGGCGGTCTGTGTGCGGGGAAGGCGTGGAGGTCGTATTGCCGCTCACGAGCGCTTTTAACAGGCTACCGGAGCGAGAATTCCAAAGTGTAAGATCGCCAAGTCTTTGAGCCTTTCCACGTTGAAAATCAATGCGATAGTCGGAAAACGATGGCGTGATAAGCCGCGGCGGATTGGAAAAGCTGCATCATTGCCGCACAGACATGTCACGGTGCTGCTGCAGGTGTGACTGAGAAGAAGAAAGTTGGTCGTCGATCCGATGCGAGCAAACCCGCAAAATCTTCTTGGCGAAGGTCGAAGGATTCGTCGAACCAACACCGACTTGCTTGCTCTCCTACCACACATCGGTCAGCTTCGAAACATAGAGGATCGTCAACATGGCTACCAACATCACCTTCCACCCGGGCCACGTCTCGTACGAGGAGCGATCCGAGCTCCTCTCGCAGCAGGGACTCACTCTCTGGCTCACCGGTCTCTCGGCCTCGGGCAAGTCGACCATCGCCACCGCTCTCGAGCAGCATCTCCTCTCGCTCAAGAAGTCCGCCTACCGTCTCGACGGCGACAACATCCGTTTTGGCCTCAACAAGGATCTCGGATTCTCGCCCAAGGACCGCGAGGAGAACATCCGTCGTATCTCGGAAGTCTCGCTCCTCTTCGCCTCGTCTACCACCATCACCGTCACCTCGTTCATCTCGCCGTACAAGGCGGATCGTGACATCGCGAGGAAGCTGCATGAGGCTCACGTGCCCAAGCTGCCGTTTATCGAGGTGTTTGTTGACGCAAGCATCGAGACGTGCGAGAGCAGAGATCCAAAGGGGCTGTACAAGAAGGCAAAGGCTGGAGAGATCAAGGAGTTCACGGGTATCTCGGCGCCGTACGAGAAGCCCGAGAACCCAGAGATCCACATCGACGCCGACAAGACGTCCATCGAGGATGCCGTGAGGATCATCACCGAGTACCTCATCAACAAGGGCTACCTCAAGGTCTAATTCGCTGATTAGCAAAGTCATTGTTCTGGAGGGACGCTTTTTGATGCGAACGTAAGGGCTGCGAATCATCAGTACAACATTGACGCTTGATCAATGCCAAGGCGAACATGCTTGATCAATGCCAAGACGAATGACTGATCGTAGTGAAATGGGCACCTTGAGTAGTCGGAAAAAGATGCTCCGAGCTCAACTGGGCGCGGAGTGATGTGATACTGGCCAACTCGAGCCGTCTAACGTGAGTCGTTGAGGAGTTTTTGGAGGACCGAGATCGTCTGTCAAGCAGGAATAGTCGAACGAGGATGACAAGCTTCAGAAAAATATGAGAGAAGAACCACTTTGAAGAAGCCCTGATCAAAAACGCAAAAAGAACTGCAGCACCTAGGATTCCCGCGTGGTCCCCCACCGCAGTACTGACTAGGCGATACCTTGCTTAACTTCGCAGATCGGACGGGATGCGGTGCTTTCAAGGTTCTATGGCCGCAGATGTCTAAAGAACCTGGTGAGTACGTATATATATCGCGATATTGGCACAGTGCAGTCGCTTGGAGTATAGGCGATAGACTAAATCCCTCTGTGCTCGCTCGATCGGTCTGCTCGCATCCACCGAGAGAAGCTTGATACAGTATGGTGTTTGACCCTCGTTGAAGAGCAAATTTGTCTGAGCTTCCAACGGAAACAACCGCTGTCAACGACGTCTCGCCTCACGAACAAAGTGCGCTCGCTAAGATTTTGACCTACCGAACTCGGATTCGGCTGCGCTTCAAGCTTCAAGCGATCTGCAGAACTGGCAAAGAACAGCAGGGTGGCTCGAAAGGAAGCTGCCTAGCCCACTTTGTAGGCTCATCGAGGAAGGCGAGAGCACTAGGACTGCACGGCGACGATGGCGTACGACATATACGTGCGTTTTCTTGGTCTGCAATGAAGCGCCTTTCACATCTGCACGGCTTGCTGCAGCACGTGCGAAACGATGCGCAGAAGCGCCAGGAACCGTGCCAAGCAGACGCATGGTTGCTGTCCTGGTACAACGCCATTCACGCCGTTCGAGTCTGGCGCAGGGACGCTTCACTCATGGTCAAGCACCGTGTCCAAGATGTGGCCAGCCTACGCTCATTGAGTGCTTTCCATGGGGCGATACTAGTCCAAGAGCCGTACTAGCGATGGGCGAATGAGAACCATCGCGCTTTGCACTAGCGGAATGGACGCATCTTAGCGAGTCGAATCGTCACAGACTGGCTTGAGGGGCTGATGATACCGACTGCTGAGCGTGGGAGTTCCGGCTGCTCCCTTCTTCAAGAGCCGACCTGGTTCACCGACAATTCGGCTCAGACAGTTCGCCATTGAACTTGATGGTAAGGGTCGCTCGCGATCTGTACAACCTGTGCGGGGATGGGAGCGGAGTTGGCGCAAAACAGTCAATTCTTTGCTGAAAAGAGCCCCAGCGAGGTCAGGTGGGATGGACGAGCCATGTCACTTTTCTATTTTGTGCAAGCGAGCGATTGAAGCTTCGAAAGAAACCAGCTTCACGACCAGACAAGTACAGAGCGGGATTGAATAGACGCTGCGCAACTGCCATCTAATGAAATGCTGCGGAGTAGCCAGCCTACGGCCAATGTGACCGTCTCTTTGCGCAGAAGACGTCTGCTGCACAGAGTCACACTCGTGCAGCACCTCGACAGCGAAAAAGAACACAAGAAAGGCGCATTAAGCGAGCCAGTCCCGTCCCTGTTCGAGACGATCCCCCCACGATCCCCTTCCTGCGCAATCCTGTCGCCATTCGCACTGAAAAGTGGCTTCAATGGCCAGCGCCATTCGAGCGCACAGGCCACGATACCCTATCGCAAGGCTGTGGTGGCCAAAAGTACGCCCAGGCTGAGGGCGAGAGGATCCCTGAGTCGCTTTGCGCTGAGCATTCGCAGGACTTGCTAGCTGTGCCCCCTTGCGCCTGAATATATAGAGCATCGAGGCATCCGCAACGCCTTGCGACCTGGATCCGTACTGCTCGATCCACATCCATCCTATACAGCCCTCTTCCTCAGCAAGCTCGACATCATGAAGGTCTTCGCATCCTTGCTTCTGATCGTATTGGTCACCATCGCCGCCGTTCAGGCTAGCGTCCAGCCCACTCCTGCTCCTCGTGTCGAGAAGAGGCAGTGTAAGTCACGCGTTCAAGAAGCCCGATCGCATTGCTCTTTGCCAGACACTGACCTCTCTCTTCCTTTCTTCGTTCAACAGCCTTCGACCCCTACAACCTGAGCCAATACACCAACCCGGCCGCCATCTCGTCGCTCTCGGCCTACATCGCCTCGCAGTTTGGCACGCTCAGCGGAGTGTCGCTCCCCGCCGACCAGTCTTCGGCTCTGGCTTCGCAGGAGAGCCAGGCCTACTCGTACCTCTCGCTCGCCTCGTCGATTGTCTACAACGGCGGTTCCAGCAACTCGGATGTGAGCTCGATTCTCAGCTCGCTCACGTCGTCGGGCGGTAGCATTCTCACCAACACGGCCGCTGCTAGCAGCGCTCTGAGCAGCTTCACCTCGCTTGTATCCTCGGCTGTCTCTTCGCGCACCAGCTCCGGTTCGTCGAACGCTGCTCTGGCTGGCTCGACTCAGATCCCTGCTTTTGCCATCGGTATGGCCGCCTGCACCTTTGTTGCCGCTCTGGCCGGTGCTGTGGTGCTCTGATCAGCCGAATGCTTCGGCATCGAGCTTCTAATGCTCCTGCGCTCTGTCAGTCCCGTCTTGCGATCCTGTCACGACCATGTAGCAAACACGCCAAATTTGAATGATGATCACCACAAGCGACTCGGGCTGCTGTTATGTCACGCCTGGCTCCTCGCTTGAAGAGCCTGTGTGGTTGCCACTGCAATGTCAAGTGTATGTTGTGCAAGCGACTGAACCGGCTCAAGATGACTCGTCGTTGATCGTGCTGGCTGAATGTATGTATGTGCTGCGCTGTGTTTCGCCAAGTGGACGTGGCTCGGGTATCGGGAGTGTCACATTCGCGAGTTTGTGTGCTGAGCTGCCGAAGAAAGTTGATTTGAAAGCCTCCACTTTGGTCGTGAGTGGATGTTCCTTCTGCAGCACCTTTGACGAGAGATCCCTCATCTCGACCGGATCAGAAACGACACACAACGAAGCCGAACTGTGATCGGGCAAAGGATCTTCCTTGTGGTGCAAGCATCTTCGACTAGGGATCCTTCATCTCAACTTCTTTCGATAGGACCTTCAGCGAGGCCGAGTTGTGATCGGACAAGCTCGAACAGGAGTTCCGGATCTCGACCTCATCGGGTAAGACCCTCAAAGGGACCGAATCGTGATCGAACAGAAGAATCGCCCTGCTGCCTAAGCAACATCGACCCGGAATCACTCGTCTCGACCTCATCGGATAGGACCCTCGAAGCGATCGACTCGAGACCGGACAGGGAAGGACGACTCGTACGCATCAGCTATAATCATGTATAGCCTGGCACCAAGAGTCGCCCGCAGAAGCGCACTCGCGGCTTCGAGCCGTTTGCAGAGCTGTGCTGCCAGGACCGGCTCATCAATGACAACGACGGCCACGAGGCAATCTTCTCATGCGTCCAGGAGGGCATCCTCCTCACCGACACCTTTGACACTCTCAGCACGGATCTCAAAGCCTGCTCGCCCCTTCAGCTCGACCGCACTTCGAACGGACAGCTCTGGCCGCAGCACAGTCAAGGATCCCGAGCCTCAGACAGGCCTCTACTACCACCCCACGCAGATCAGTATCTCTCGCGGCGAAGGCGAGTCCTCTGCCACCGTCGATGGGTGGGCCATCTCCTTCCTTCCCAAACCCTCGGCCTCTGAAGATGCGGTGATCGCCTTCATCTTGCCCACCAACATCTCCTCATCGCAAGACGCCGAGCCCGCCGACTTTGTACGTGCCAACCCGGACAGGATACGCATCAACCCGGCCGGATGGAAGATCATGCACGACGTGCTCAAGAACGAGGTGGTGCCCAACGACGACCTGCTCAAGTTTGAGGCTTCGACGAGGGAAAGTGGATGGGCGCATCTGACGGATCTTCGACATCCGCTGATGCCAGGGAGGATCGCTACGCCGGAAAACATCATCGCGTCGGTAGCGTTCACCGAAGGAGAGCTCAACGTGGAGAGTTACGAGGAGAACAAGTCGTATCGATTGGTGACCGGATACGAGGGTCCGATTCAGATGGCGGACAGCTGGATTGAGAAGTTGAGGAGGCGATTCGAGTCGCTTTGAAGACGGGAGCCGGCAATGCGGGCACACACGTGTAGGATTGTGATGTATTACCATCGGCTGGCGGCTATGTCATTCGTCCTCCGATCAATCCGAGGTCGTCACCACTTATCACCGTACCATCGTATCGCCTGTGACGTCTCTGATCGTCTGAAAGCCTTGCAGTTGCATCTTGGTCTCGAACAAAGGCTCCACGGAGAAGGATGGCGGTGGCCACTCGACTTACGCCGCAGATATACGTTGACTCAGCGTTGCGCTTTTGCCGACCGGTATCCTCTGCACGACCTCGCGATACGCTCAGAGGTAACGTTCAGCGATCTGATGAGTGGCTCGAAGCATGGCTCCGTCATGACCGCGGAATACAGGTGGAAACCGCGTCGCCGAGCGAGTTTATCCTGGACAGCGACAAGACACGAGACGGGCGGTAACCTGGAAATTCCACGCTCTCTGCTTTGCCGTGAGAAACAGAGGTCTGGCAGAGTGAACCGTGCTTTGTTCCCCGCATTCCTTGGCCGCGTTGTACACTCCGACTGCCAGCCCACTCACGACAGATAGATTGCAAGAGGCGTCTCTCCCACGCTAGCCACACAGCCTCCAACTTTGACAACGGGATGGCATCTAGCCGAAGTCGAGCCAGACCTTCGGTCGCTGCGTTACGCCTGCCAAGGACCAAGTGGGAACCGTGCCTCGATACACTAGCTTGTTTGCTCTGCAGGTCAAAGCGTCTTGGGGCAATGCGATCGCAGCCACCAACACCGACCGTGGTTTGGCGAGCTTCAGCCGCTTCGACCTTCCGATGCATGACATATCATCATCACACACTAAGATAGCGAGGACACAAACTGACTTTTCAGCGTTCCTTTCCTTTGACCTCGTGCAAGTCTCAGCGAGGGTGGTGACCATCGGCTAGAATTGATTGATTTTTGCTGCAGCGTCAAAGACTGTCAGACTGCTGCAGCCTGTTCCCTCGAATGCGGAGAATCCGATCCGCCCTTTAGTTGCTCTGTCATTCTGCACCGCTTCGATGTTACCTTGACTGTCGCTTCATTGTCGAGCTGTCGGAGTGCTGATTTGCACACCTGACCCTGTCGGAAGACAAGCTCGCTTGCCAAGGTCGGTCCCGCCCCTTTGCGCACTGTCACATCTTCGAATGCTCCCTCATCCTGGCTAAAGTTGCTATATAACAGCCGACTCAGCTCTGAACTGGCTCTTGCATCGTCAGAAGCACCATCATATCCTCATCCGCAAGAATCACATCCGCTTCATCCCTCTCCAGAACGCTATCAGCATCGAAAGCTCGCCCGTCTGATAGGTCCAGACGACTTCACCTCAGCATCGCCAGGGTCACGCTCGCCTGAGTTTGCAGCTGAAAGGGCCACTCAGGCAAAGAAACCAACGAGGCATCTTCCTCGGCGCTTGACACGATCGATATTGACAGCCACCACATCAGCCCCATAGCAAGCATCGTGATGCCGGCCTTCTCCACTTTCAGCGCCGCCAGCTCGGCGGGCAAGCACATCGAGCTGCGTTCCGACAATGCATTCGTTCAGCGCGCCGTCGATGCTACCAATGCTTTGCTCGAGCGCACCGGACTGGCTCTGCCTCTGCTAGCTCTCACGCTGCTTTTCCTCGTCCTCAAGTATCACAACCGCACCATGTTTTCCAAACCACCTCGAAAGGAGCTCTACTGCCCACCTGGAGCCCTGCCCCTCATCGGCCATACGCTCGGCGCCATGAAGCACACCAACGCCATCCTCGATTGGTTCCTCGTGAATGCGCGCAAGAATCCCATTGGCTTTTCCGTCTCGATCGCTGGCTCAGGCTCCGGTCAGATGCATATCCTCCATCGCCCCGAATACATCGAGTACGTCCAGAAGACCAACTTCGACAACTTTGAAAAGGGCCTCGACTTCAAGTTGCGTTTCGCAGACCTGCTCGGCCAGAACGGCATTTTCAACTCGGACGGTCATGTCTGGAAGGCGCAGCGCAAGATGGCCTCGCACATCTTTTCCGTCTACCAGTTCCGCACCTGGGTCCAGACGGTCGTCCACCGCGAGCTGGACAGCGTCATTGGCATCCTCGATGGCCTCACGCAAGCCAAGTCGCGCGATGACCCCGCAACCTTGCTGCTGCCCGACCTCTTCTTCCGCTACACGCTCTCTTCCTTTGGCAAGATGGCCTTCGGCTCCGACATTGACTGCCTCACTCCCGACCCGAGCTGTCTTCATCACGAGGTCGAGTTCTCGACTGCCTTCGACTTTGTGCAGATGGTCATCGAAAAGCGTTTCCGTTTGCCCATGTGGCAGCTCGTCGAACGCTTCTCATCCGAGGGAGAGAAGAACAGGAAGATGGTCAAGAAGATCAACGACTTTTCCAAGAGCATCATCGACGAGCGACTCCGCGAGAGGGAGGCTGGCATTCAAAAGGAGAAAAAGACCTCGGACGGCAAAGAGGGCAAAGACCTGCTCGATCTCTTCATGGACGTCACTACCGATCGAGACGACCTAATGTCGGTGGTGCTCAACTTCATCATCGCCGGTCGTGACACCACCGCACAGGGTCTATCGTGGCTCTTCTATGAGCTCATGAGGAACCCTCAGTACGTCGAGGAGATTCGAAACGAGGTCCGCAGTGTGCTGGCAGAAGCGGATGGCACCATTCGCAAGCTCGACTACGATACCGCCAAGGACCTTGTCTTCACGCAGGCCTGCTTCAACGAGGCGATTCGTCTGCATCCCCCGGTGCCCAAGAATGGCAAGCGCGCTATCAAGGACGACGTGGTCGTGCCCCAGGGTCCCACCGCGGCTGGACTGCCTCCCATCAAGGTCTACGCCGGCGAACTCGTTTCGTGGTCCGACTGGGTCATTGCCAGAAACCCAGACGTCTGGGGTCCCGACTGCTGCGAATTCAACCCGTACCGATTCATCGAGACCACCAAGGCGGATGACGGCACCGAGACGCGCAGCATCAAGAACTACGGCCAGTGGAAGTTCCACGTCTTCAACGGCGGTCCGCGTCTCTGCCTCGGAATGACGCTCGCCAACTACGAGGCGCTCAGCATGGTTGCTGCCGTGATTGACAGGTACGAGTTTGGCTGGGGCACCAAGGCTCAGGGTCAGAAGGCGGATTGGCCGCTCAAGTATTTGCCGTCGGTGACGCATCCTTCGCAGATGTATACGGCGACGGTTGTGCGTCGAGAGGAGTCGTCCTAGGCTGTCCAGTTTTGTATTGCGTCAATGTCATTGTTTGTTGTTGTGCTTTGCGATCGTGTGGCAGTGATGGTCCTGTGAAGCGTGGCTCGGAGGGATGAAGTGGTCACAGGGGTTGCAGGTGAACGGCTATCTACTTGGGGCTGGACGGGGAGCGGACGGTGAACTGACCCGCGGACCAGCGGGCATGCTCTCAGTGAGCTGCAGAACCGAGCTCGTTGTCCCGGCTCGATTTCGGTGAATCTCTCGCCGTTCATTTCCAAGTGCTGCGGCTGCCATCGCACGACGGTGTTGAGCCGGGCGTCTGTTCTTGCCGTGAGTCTGCGATCGACCGGCTCGTCTGCTGGCTTTATCTCTTGCTGGCTGAGTTGGGGACTGACAGGCTTGTGTGTTCATTTCAACGCCACCTCCTTCTGTGTGGGCTGATGACTCTAGGCTCTGCTCGCTCGCAGTGGGTTGAGAGACTTGCCTGCTCATTCCCACTCCTAGTCGTGCTGAATTCAGGTTTGCTCACTTCAACTGATGCGCGCTTCGAGTTCGGGATTGAGCTCGTCTACCCACGCCCGGACCTGCTCGCGCTGAGCGGGTCGATGATACCGTGACCTCTACTCGCCCGGAGAGCATTGACGGGCTCGCTTTCTCACTTTTAACTCCTTCTCTCTCAGAGCTGGGTGTTGGCACGCTTGTTTGCTCCCTCCGACTTGAACGCAGGTTGATCACTTCAGCTCGATCGACACTCAATGATGGCAGAGGGTGGCAGAGCAGCGACGCACGAATGCTTTCAGCAGAGTGGCATTTCGGGCCGTGTCGGTGTGCGACCTCGACGCAGCTGCCTCAAAGTAGAAGACTCGCTCGCCCAGCTTGATCTTCTGCGAACCCTGTTCTTCCTTCGTAGCATGTTGCGGCTACACTCTAAAACTAGCACTTGCATTCCTATGTTGTTGATCTGCACCAGCCTCGCATCAGGGTCGTTGCTCAGAGCAAGCCACCGTCAGAGCCAGTCGCGCCCGGCGATGGATGGTCTCGAGGGTCTCACAGGGCTCAACGAGGATGCGAGTCGACTTTGGTCTCTTCACTTTGAGTCGGCGGCAACGAGCTGGTTGGCTTGCACCCGCGGCTATCGCCAAGTTCGATGGACCGCCTCGGTGACTTTTGTCACCGATCCCAGCTCATAAACACATTCATTTTGTGCAGGCGCGAAAAGATCCGCCGAGGTTGCGCCGAGTACAGCAGCTGGTCTCTCCCCGCAATCGGCGCTCCTCACTTTGACCGGTAACCGTGTTGCTTTGTCTCCAGCGTTTCGGTGTGCGGAGGGAGGACCACATAATAGTCGCACCCATCCTGTTGCCTCGTTCCTCACCACCATCGACTTTCTGCAACATGTTGCGTACCGCCCTGCGCAGTGCGCCTCGCGCGCCATCGTGTACCGCACGACGAACCTTTGTTACGTCCGCACGAGCACTACGACCTTCACTCGACACCAACCCCGCGTCGTCTCCGCCTCCACCGCTTCCCTCGAGGGCTCCGGAGAAGGCGGGGAAGGAGGAAGGTACCATCGCCTCAGTCTTCGCGTCCCTCTCGGGGGGTACACTCGAAGATGCCCTCCCGGACCGCTTCGCCGAGCTCAAGCAGAGTCTCATCGCATCCCCCGCGCATGCCGAGCATCTACAGCGTACCTGGCGCAACGTCCTATTTTCTCTCTCTGCGCGGGTGGACGAAACGAGGAGGTTGGGCGGGGGATGCATCCCTGAAGTAACCTTCCCCCAAAGCGCCACGGTGGGACCGCTGGAAGAGTGGACGGACACCGCGACGTTCAACGCGATCAAGGAGCGCGGCGTGGCAGTCATCCGCAACGTGATACCTGAAGAAACGGTGCTGGCATGGAAGGATGAGATCCGCGAGTATGCGAGGGTGAACAACGCCAAAGGCTTCCCAGCGGACAATCCGCAGGTGTACGAACTGTACTGGACCCCACCCCAGCTCAAGGCACGATCCAACGCAAACCTCCTAACTACCTGCGAGCGCTTCTTGCAGCTCTTCCACCAGCCACCAACTAGCGGCTCTGACGATATCGATCGAGCCTGCTCCCTCGCACACCCACTCAACTACGTCGATCGACTACGTATTCGTCAACCGGGAGACTCGAAGTTTGCCCTCGGTGCGCATATCGATGGCGGCGGTGTCGAGCGCTGGGAGTGTCCCGAATTCCGTGGTCTCTGGGGTAACATTCTGACCGAAGGTGGGAGCTGGGAGAAGCACGATCCGTGGAGTCTGGGTAGGGATGGCGAGAGGATGACGGCGAAGACTGACATGTACGACGGGCCGGGTCAGTGTGGTGTCTTCCGCCCGCTCCAGGGTTGGCTCTCGATGTCCCACACCCTCGCTGGCGAAGGAACTCTGAAGGTGCTACCATTCCTCCGCGAATCAACCGCCTACATCGTCCTCCGTCCATTCTTCACCCCCGTCCTCCCCGCCTCCCAGTGCTCACCTCAACAATACCTCTCGCCGGAAAATTGGACGTTCGATGGCAGTTCGCGCAAGTTCCCCGGTTGCTCCCTCGGGCACAATATCGAACTCACCCCGGAAACACACCCGCACCTCCACCTCGATCACACCATGACAAGCATCCCGAGCGTGAAGCCGGGAGACATGGTGCTCTGGCACTGCGACGCAGTCCATTCGGTCGAGAAAACGCACGGAGGGAAGGGCGATAGTAGCGTACTGTATATACCGGCCATTCCGACGACAAAGGTGAATTGGGAGTATGTGATGGAGCAAAGGAGGTGCTTTGAGAGAGGGGTGCCGCC
Organism: Pseudozyma pruni; assembly: GCA_023212685.1. NCBI lineage: Eukaryota > Fungi > Basidiomycota > Ustilaginomycetes > Ustilaginales > Ustilaginaceae > Pseudozyma > Pseudozyma pruni. The sequence continues at coordinate 106,683 of JALBYD010000022.1, forward strand.
GCCGGATTTCCCGGGGGGCGAGGGGGAGAGTGGGTTTAAGGGCAGAGGTAGGCCGGAGGATGTAAGGGGGGAGACTGCGAGGAGGAGTCTGGGGTTGGAGAGGCTGGAGACGGGGGGCGCGGAGGGCGGGGTGAGGCGGTTGTTGGATTGGTGCAATAGCCAACTCTGACCACGGGCAAGGATAGGGATTTGTTCACAAGGGGAATCGCGATCATGTTCACACCGAACAGCCATTTGAATGTTTGTCTCGTGTTCGCAAAGCATCGTGCTGTACTAAGATTACATGAATGGAGGGTGATAGAGGTCCTAAGTTAGAGAGCATTGCGTCTATCGAGTAAGATCGTGCAACCGCGCATCGTACACGTTGGGCATATGACAGCTGAGCATGTTCCTCGAGAAGATAATCTGCCCAAACACATTCCTCAACGCCGACTCGTCGTCATTATCCACACTAAACAGCCTCTGCCTCTTGCCGCCCACCAACGCCCCGCTGATCTCCGCCTCTGTCTCCTCGCCCCTCTCCACAATATCATCCCCATCCGTCAATGCATACAGCACCTTGCCCGGCGGGAACAGATGTGTGTTATGCATGTTCGCCTCAAGCGTCTTCCTCAGCACCAAAAACTCGTGCTCCAACTCCTTCCGCCCCTCCGCCTCCATCCGTCCCGACTGATACTCAAACGCCCTCTTCATGAGCGCGTTCATCGTGCGATCGCCGTGTGCGGCCTGTTTATCCTCGTAGCACAACCAGGCGCTGCAATTGCGGATATCCTGGATCGAACCCAACGACAGCCTGCACACGAGGTCGTACGAATACGTGAATGACGTGATGATCGAACCCACCTTGCGGCCGAGTACGGAGCTGGTTACGCATGGAACCGCAAAGCAGTAGGCGTGGAGACGACGGCCGGAGGGGAGACCCGAGGAGGCGGTGGTGAGACCGGTGGTGGGGTCGGCCCACATCATGGCGAGCACGCTGGCGACACCTGCACCGAGCGAGTGGCCGGTGACGTCGATCGAGTAACCGGGGTTGGCGGAGAGCGCAGAGGCGACAGCGCGGTGGACAGAGCGTCCGTGAGCGCCGATCTCGTGCGCCGTGATGTACATGCCTTCGTGACAGAGGTCGCCGTGGGCTTCTTCGCCGACGAATTTGGCGCGCGTGCCGTTCTGCCCCGTGGTAGGAGGCGTGTATTTGGCATCGATGTTCTTCTGCACTTCGGGATCGAAGACGAAGGGGACAGATTCACAGGTGAGATCGGCGGCGACATCGCCGACGGAAAGCGTGCCGCGAAGTACGAGGATGATGGTCTTGCGCGGGTGGTCAGTGACGACGTAGAAACGAGGCTTGCTGGGTCGCGCTTTGTCCTTGGGGTTGTAGGGTGTGCGGCGGGTGGCGGCGCTGTGGTCGTCCTCGTAGCGGCCCTCGGCAGCGGCGCCTCGTTCAAGGTTGGCGGTGTGGTGGAAGAGGTCTTCGTCGTGGGTACCCGAAATGACGTCCCAGAGATTGTAGGATGTCGCGTGACCTTTGCCGTCACCGTTGACTGCGACGACTCCTTTGTTCGCGTTGGCAGCAGCAGCGTCGGTAGCGGTGATCACGTCGACCTCTTCGTCCTCGAGCTCCATCTGCGATGCTGCCTCGAGGAACTCGGCCTGGTCCTTTCGTAGGAACTCCTCCTCGGCGGAGAAGATGACGTTGTTGGCAGGAGCTGTGCTCTGTCCAGACGCGGTGGTGTTGTAGGCTGTCTCGCTGAACAGGCTGTGGTCGCCGGGAGGCATGGAGTTGAGCCAGTACAGAGCAATACCACCGTAGACGCCGAGAACGAGCTTCGAGTAGCGCTGCAGATTGTGCACAGCCTCTGCATCGGTGAGCGGCCTGGCAGGCTGGTCGTTGAGCGTCGAGCCTGGAAGTCGAGCGCTCGATCCGTCCTTGTGGCCGATCTCGGCGCCGATGACGTTACCGGAAAGCTCACCGGAGAAGGTCTGGTTGGATGTGATGCGCACATCAGATTGACTCTGCCCTGCTTGACCCTCTGCTTGACCGCCGGCGGTGATGGGAACGAGAGGAGCACTCGTCGTGTCGACGTGATGAGTCTGCTTGAGCGTCTCGACCTCCGCCTTGAGCTTCTGAGTGTCGATCTCGTGGAGGCCCTTGAGCATGCGTTGCTCCTGGAAGCTGCGCGTGACAATCTGGATGTTGACCCACGTGGTGAGCGCCTTGGTGAGATTGATGATCGAGTAAGGTGGAATGCCTCCGGGTGGGAGCGAATCGTCGTCGGCATTCCACTCGCGCTTGACGAGCTTGGAGAACTCGACCAAGCTCCTGAGCACCTCGGATCCCAATGCTCGTCGAACACCCTCGACGCCTGATCCGGCTGCACCGAGACTAGCACTGGTGACGGCACTGGTCAGGTCGATGCCTCCTACTGCGACGAGGGAGATGGCGTCGAAGAAAGTCGCGATGCCGGCGTGGGCAGCCTTGGAGATGGAAGGGGTGCCGGATGTGTCACCGGGAGCAGTACCGGTCAGGGCACCGTCGGCGAGCAGTGCGGGCACTGCGACCAAGCCCTGAGTGATACGCTTGGCGAAGTTGAGGCCAAAGGCGGTTGCGGTGCGTGCGAACGAGAAGCCGGCCGAGGAGGCAGCATTGGCGGCACCGAGTCCTGAAGCGGAGTGACCGAGCATCCCCTGCCAGTCGATGGTCGGACCGGGCTGGGCAACGACGCCTTGACTGGCGACGACACCTGCATCGCCAGGAACGGCCTCGTTGGCGTGCTCGTACATGGAAGCTGCGTCATCGTTGGCTGCCTCCGAGTCGGGGATGGAGAGAGCGGCCTCGCTTAGGCTTTGGGCCTCTTCGAGCTCCTCTTCGACTTCCTTGGCCTGTTCGGGTGACAGTGGCGTCGTAGGAGAAAGGATCTGTGCCGGGGCTGGCGCGGTGGTCGAGATCGGAGGCACCACCGGGGTAGAGGTGTCGTTGTTGGTGGAAGCAGTGGTGCTGGGTGGATCACCACCTTGCACGAAAGATCCTGGAGGAAGATCGCTCATCTTGCTCTGTCGAGGATCGTCTCTCGAGGTGGGAGAGGATGGTGGTCGACGAGAAGGAAGGACGGAAGAACAGTGCGGCTTCATCTAGTCTCGCTGAAGGGTCATCGAAAAGAGGACCCTTCTGCAAGTGCAGATGGATGAGCGTGAAATGATCTTCGAGTCGCAAAACTGAGCAACGCGGTCCGCGCATCGACGTAACTTGACGGCGCGGCATAATGAGAGAGACAGACAGACGAGCCTTCATGCAGGGTCTCATCGGCGGATAAATCTGCTCTCCGCAAAATTCGAAGCTCGGTGTTTCTGAAAAGGTGTCTTTGGGGCAGCAGAACAGCGAAGATGGCTCTCACGCGCAAAAACACACTACCGCCACCGTCTGCTTCGAGTCTGTGGCAAAAAAAAACTCGGACGTCCTCTCGATCCATAGCCACGTTGCCATCAGCACCAAACATCTGCGGCCATAGAACCTTGAAAGCACCGCATCCCGTCCGATCTGCGAAGTTAAGCAAGGTATCGCCTAGTCAGTACTGCGGTGGGGGACCACGCGGGAATCCTAGGTGCTGCAGTTCTTTTGCCCTTTTTTTTGCCATTCGCTCAACCTGACCCAAAGGCCTCGTGAAAGCGATCAATCTGGTCTGTCGAAGATCTCAACAAGCTGTAGAGTGGCAGTGCACGCTTCACGGCCAGCTATTGATCTGAAAGAAAGATGAAAGATCAAGCATTCGATTGCATGCCATCGTCTTCCATCGACAAAGAGAGTATTGATCGGCTCAGCTCATCCATGCCCAAAAAGCATCCACCACTTCCTCGAGCTCCCGAGTGACACGTTTCACGGCGTCGTCGTAGGCTTCGCCGTGCTTGATCTGACCTAGGGCTTCAGTGTAGATCTTGACCTTTGGCTCGGTGCCAGAAGGTCGCACAATCACCCGGATGTCGCCCAGCATGATCTCTTGCTGGTCCCGCTTGCCCGCAGCAGCATCGACGTGGCTCGGAGGAACGTAGAATCTCAGCACGTCGTTCTTGGGGATGCTGAGATCGCCTGCTTCCGCCTTGGCCTGATCGTAAGCTGGCTTCGACTTCAAGTCGTCAACCAGGCTGAAAGCGTACGACTTGCTAGCTACCTTGTCGGTGACGCTCTCTTTGCCTGCATCGAGATCGGCTCGGAGCTTGGTCATGACGTCGGTGCCCTTGGTGGTTGGGCTGAGCTTGATGATCTTCTGCATGGTGACAGAGAGACCAACAAGGCGGTGCAGCTCTTCGAGGCGGTCCCACAGCGTCTTGCCTTCCCGGGCGAGGTCGAACGCCATCGAGACAATGAGCAGGTAGGACGAGAGGCCGTCCTTGTCCCACACCGAGCTCGCGGCCATGTAGCCGAGCGCTTCCTCGTAGCCAAACCCGAACGAGCCTGCACCTTCCCTTGCCTCGATTCCGCGGGCCACATTGCCGAGCCATTTGAAGCCGGTGAGCGTCTCGACGTGCTCACCGCCCCAGTGGCCTGACAAGCGAGCCAAGAGACGACTCGAGACGATCGTGCTTAGCGTCCAAACACCGGCCTTGCCGCGGTGCTTTTTGGCAGCGCGACGCAGGATCTCGTCGCCGAGGAGGGCTCCGAGCTGGTCCCCCGTCAGAGCACGAAGCTTGCTCGTCTTGTCGCGAGCAGATACCGCGAGACGGTCTGCGTCCGGGTCGTTGACGATGGCGAGTCCAGTCTTGTGCTGCTCCGAGAGCTTGTGGACCAGTTCCAGCGTCGAGAGCTCTTCAGGGTCTGTGTTGCGACGGAACGGTCAGATTCGAAAGAAAGCTTTGTCAGTATATCGTGAGCGCCATTCAACTCCGTTCGAGGACATGCATCAACGTACTAGGAAACTCCAATGTGGGGAAGGCACCGTCCGGCTTTCTCTGCTCTTCCGAGATCCAGAAGTCGACACCCTCCGTGAGACCAATCACCTCTTTGGACAGCCTCTCGATCGAGTGCGCGCCGACACCGTGGAGCGGACTATATGCGATAGCAATTGGCGCCTCCTTGCCGTGCACGGGGGTAGCAGTAAACGTGTTGAGACCCTGTACATCCTTGATGTAGCTGGTCAGCATCTCGTCGCCAAACTCCTGGACGATACGTTTGCTCTTGCACTCCTCGAGGTCTGACAGCGTTGGAGGCTGTGTCTGCTCAGCCACCTTCAAGATCTCGTCAGCGATCAGACCGTCCACAGGGGTGTTGATCTGTGTGCCAGCGGGACCGTACACCTTGTATCCGTTATACTCCTTTGGATTGTGACTCGCTGTCACGACGATACCGCCTGCCAGGCCGAGCTTCTTGACTGCATAGCCGCACATGGGTGTAGGAGTGGGCGTCGGATAGATGTGCGATGGGATGCCGCGGTAAGCAAAGTGCTGCGCCGACGAGTAGGCGAACTCCTTGCTTCCGAACCGTCCGTCAAAGGCAATGGCTACACCTTGAGAGGTAGCTTTCTCTTTGTCACTCTGCAACAGGTACTCTGCGAGACCGGCAGTCGTCTCGAGGACAGTGAGGAGGTTCATCTTGCTGGGGCCGACGCCCATGACACCACGCAGACCGGCGGTGCCGAACTCGAGTCGGCCATTGAAGCTGGATTGAAGCTCAGCGACGTTGTTGCTGTCGACGAGCTTGGATAGCTGAGCCTTTGTGCTCGGATCAGGATCCTTCTCGAGCCAGGCTTTGGCCTGTGTGAGCAGATCGGACGGCATGGTGAGCTTCGAGCTTGAAGTAAAGAAGCAGGTGACCTAGGAGAGGCGTTGCAGTGAAGAAGATGTGCAATGAGTCGGTCGGATGTCGCCTTGTGACAGAGTTGAAGCAAACGGTAAGGAAATGTTGAGTTATGGTGGTCGACCCCGTGTGATGTGGTCGAAGCAAAGCAACTAACCTCGATCGGATGCTCGGGCCATACGAGGTACCACAGCATCTCCCTCCTTGGCGATTTTCTTCTCGGAGATCGCCGGCCGGGCAGACTGACAATGTTAAGCTGATTCCAAGGTCGAAGGGAAGCGCGTGACGTAACACTTGATCATTTTTTCCGTGTCCCCGCTGTGCCGTGTCTAGACCCAGCCAAGCGATTTCGGCGGATTCGCCGATACGCTCTTATGAGAGCAAGTCACGAGGCTGAGCCTCTTCATGCCTCTGTATCGAAACGCATGGCTGCTGCCGAGCTGTCAGTCCACAGACTGCAAGCATAGTCCAAGAGCTAAGCCGAATTCATACAGTCCCATCGGCTGAGCTTCACCAGCCTTGTCACGCTGATACAGCATGAGCCGGTCGGCAAGGGCGGGAGCAATCACAGTTAGCCATAACCGCCCAAGATGAATCAAAGGTTGGTCACTTTCGCTACTCACCTTCCTTACTTCTTCCATCAAGCTCCGCAGAACCATCAAGAAGGGTGCACGGCAGGCTGCATCCCCGGCAATATCCGTTCTACCAGCTTCGAACGCAGAAGGCAGCCGGTCGAGGTGTTCCCTGGCGAGTTCGATGCACTCACTCTTCTAGCTGGAGAATAGCAGGAACGATCTAGGTCGAGACTTCTCGTGCCTGGAGCAAGCAAAGCTTGTTGCTCCAGCTACCATAGCTTTCTCGTCTATATATACGACTGCCTCCAGAAGAAGACCGCCACCACCTGAATCCCCCAACTCCGTCCAGACCCAGCCTCCCACAATGACGAACGACATTCACACCTCCTTTCAACGACGATCCATCTCGGCGTCTTCCATCGGCTCAAGCTCCAATGCGCCGCAGCTCAACCTCTCACGACAAAGTCACTCACCAGACACCATCGACACTGGTCGCAGCAAGCCCATCGGCGCCTGCTCAAGCTGCCGTCGCTCCAAAGTTAAGTGCGAGCACGACGGTGCTGCACCTTGCAAGCGATGTAGGAACGGTGGCTACGACTGTCACTTCAAGCCAAAGGAGCTCGGAACTGCTTTTCGCGATGACGAATGGCGCGCCAAGACAGACGAAACTTTAAGCAGGCTTGTTTCGGCCATCGATGCTCTTGTTCAGCAAGAGACCAGCGGTAATCCGTCGAAGCGGATGCGAATGGACGATCGAGGCTCGTTGACTGAGGTGGTCAGACCGGGAGTGCCGAGCCCAGCCGAACATCCTGGTTCGATGAACCTCCCAGAATCAGGACGAGCCCTTTCTTCAAGAGGAGCAGGCAGTCCGCGCGCGTTACCAGCACGGGCTTTCCATAGCAGTCCGTATCAGCTATCACACACAAAACCGCCTCTTCGAAACGATAGGCTTGCTATGAGCTTCACAGCTGATCAGTTTTGGAGCATAGCGGGGAGCTCGAGGCGGGCCTCGGCTGTCGACGGGTCCAGCTTTCCAACCTCCTTGTCCCTTGCAGCCAACGGTCTTTCGAACATGGCAGCAATCGAAACGGGACACGAATCGAACAAGGACCATCCGACACGGGCGATGCTGAGAGCTCGAGGCTTGCTTCCTGCTCCATCGCTTTGTCCCAGCATTGGCAGTGCGATTCTACAAAGTGCTGCCAGGCCGTCCCTTTTGCCTCGAGCCAGTCGATACCGCTACCCAGACTCCGATCTGGGCAGCAACGATCCGCGTCTGGACGCCATTCGTCTAGGCTTACTGTCCATGCATGACGCTCGCTTTCTTTTCGCACAGTATGCAAAAACGGTCGAACCGTTCGGCCTCGGCTTACCCGACTTTCCAGCCTCTTCCGAGCTCACGCCCGTTCTGCTCTCGGCTGTTGCGTCGGTGACCTCGCTCCATTCGCCCTCCCCGGACCTTCGAGCACGCCATCTGCGTTTGCGTGCCGACATGCTCGATCGCACCATGCCTTACGCGCCCACCACCGCTGACGACGAGTTCAACCCGGAAAGCGGCATCGGCACCGAAGAAGTGGTAGGTGCGTGCATCTGGACGTCGTACGAAGGTTCCGAAGAGGCGTGGAAAGTGGCACGAGCGGCGCGGTGGTGGAGCGAAAAGTACAGCTACGAGACTGGACCGCACGCTGGCTTGACCGTGGGAGAGATGGTGGCCATCCTACCACCCGTGCGACATGTTTCAATCCAGGATCGAGTGCGAGTTTGGTTGACTGCGTTCCTGGCCGAGCTGCACCAGTGCGAAATGCACGACAAGCCGACGATCATGCAGGTGGTCGATCCGGCTCAGTACAGTCAGGCTCTCGTCTCGTCGGGACATACCGGGCAGATGACGAAGCAAGACGTAGCATTGGTCTTCTATGCCCGTGTCGCCTATCTGATCGCGCAGGCTAGGCTCGAGGGCTGTGATGCCGAGGGACTGGTTCGAGTGACGCACGAGATCACTGCAAGCTGGTACTCGACACGGGCACTGCTTGCAAGCGATCCGAGCCAGCGAGATTCGTGGGACCATACGCTCGACCTGCACTACACCCTCGCGAAGGCGTATCTCCTGATCGGGGCCTGTCGAAGTCATGCCAAAGCGTTCAGCGCAGAGGCGATGCAGAACGACGTGACCCTGGCGAGGGCCACCTTTGTGGCCCGTTCTCAAGAATGCCACAGCGCCTGCATGGACACTTTTCGCCTTCTGCTTTCCTCGAACGCGGGCTTCGTGGACCATCTGGCCGTCTTGCCGTCGATCTATCTCTTTTGGATCTCGCGCTGTGCCGCGTACCTGCTCGAGGTGTGCATGCCGGATCGACCGCACTACCGGCTCGGCTTGCTCGTCGAGGGACAGTTGGACGACATTCTTGGCACGGTGGGTAGGTTCATGCAGCGATATCTTGCTGAGTTGGCGGCGTGCGACACGACGATCGAGATGGATGGGCAGAGCGAGGGAGAGCGGGAATGGGAGGTGATGCGGCATCCGGCGATGAATGCGGCTTTGGTAGTTGCGGAGATGCTGAGCGGTGTTCGAGCTACTGCCTGATCGTAATCTGCCAGTGACACCCCTTGGACTGAGGCAATGTGAGAAGTGCAGTGACGTTGCGAGACAGATTGAGTTGCGGCGATAGGATGGATATATACAGGGTCGAAGAAGGGAGGCAGACGGCGCCTACTGGTGCGAGCCGTTGACGAGGGGCACACCGTTACCCGACGGAGTCTTCTTGTGCCCATGCAGACCGTACAGCTTCTCGATATCCTCCTGTGCGCGCTCGATACCTTTGAAGTACCTCACCGTCCTTACACGCAGCTCGGAGGTGGCCTCCTCGTCGCTCACCAGCAACGAGTTGGGATGCAGCTGGATGCACGACACCGTGTTCATATGGTTGACCCCCTCCTCCACGCACTTTGCCAGTGCATGAGCCTTGTGCTGTCCGACAATGATGACCAGAATCTCCCTTGCATCCATCACGGTCTGCACGCCTACCGTCAGCGCCATGCGCGGCACCTTGAGAGGGTCGTTGTCGAAAAACCTCGAGTTATCCAACACGGTGTCATACGCAAGCGTCTTGATCCTCGTCCTACTGGCCAAACTGCTACCGGGCTCGTTAAAGGCAATGTGTCCATCCGAACCCACTCCCGCCATAAACAGATCGATCCCTCCCACCTCCTGAATCTTCCTCTCGTACTCCTGACACTCTTCGACAAGGTCCGGAGCATTACCGTTTAGGATGTGTACGTTTTGAGGCTGGATGTCGATGTGGCTAAAAAAGTTGTTCCACATAAACGAATGGTAGGATTCGGGGTGAGATTTGGGCAGGGCGACGTACTCGTCCATGTTGAAGGTGATGACGTTTTTGAAGCTGACACGGCCCTCGCGGTGGATCTGGATGAGGGTGCGGTAGGTGTCGAGCGGGGAAGAGCCGGTAGGGCAGCCGAGCACGAAGGGTCGGTCGCTGTTGGCCAAGTGTGCGTTGATGCGCTTAGCTACGTACTCGCCGACCTACGATCAGTAGAGGGGAAGGTGTCAGTGACGAAGCTCGTTGCAGGTCAATCTTGGACGAGGAGAGGTGAGGGAGGTACTCACGTAGTTGCCAACGGCAGCCTTGTCGTCTCGGATGATGTATCGCATTTCGATAGTTGTGAGGAACCGAGCTTGCGAGATGTGTGTGAAGGTGGATGCAGAGAGCAAAGAAGGACGTCACATCCAAGGATGTCTCGTGGACTGCTCAACACTATATACATTGGGCACCCATGTCCCGGCCTCGTCTTAGCTGGACGACAGACCGTGCGAGTCCTCGGCGTCACGTTCAAAGCCAAAAGTCAGGGTCTCCCACCGGCTTTTCCACCGAGCCAGTCTGTGCGGGCCGAGCCACAAGACGGCGTATCATCGCAGGAAAGAGAGACTGCCCTGCAAAGACACAAAAAGGCGCAGCTTGACAGGCGCGATAAAGTGGGGGTTTGCAAAGCAAACAAAGCTCGGTGGGGTCGGCGGCCGTCGGACCGAGAAGGCCATGGTTGACCGGCGTTCATTCGCAGAGCTGCAGGAGCATCCGCCGAAAACAGCGAAAACTTGCAAATTGGCCCGTCGGCTGGTACCTTTTCTTGGGCAATCTTGGCGTGCGGTCGGCTTGCCATGCTATCTCAGCTGGTAGCTGCTTTGTGTTGCCAATTGATCAAGGTCAGTCAAGATGATGAGGCTCGATTCGGACGGTCCGACCAAGCGGTAGCGATGTGAGCAAATGTGATCTCCTGAAGCCAAGCAACGGCACTGATCCCGAAAGAATTCACCGGGCCTCGATTCCACTTTTGCGTTGGCAGTTGACCGAAGAGCTGCCGACGGACGCGTGACTGCAATTGGTTCACTCGTCCAACGCCAAATTTGGACGCACTGTGATTGCAGATGAGACCATGACAGGAGCAATGCTAGCGTGTGTGCTTGGATGGAATGGAGCAGACAACCAAGGGCTCGCCATACGCTTGCAAGCGGGAGAGGCGAATTCGAATGGAGACGCAGCAACAGCGGGGGGACAGGCGCACCGTCGGTGTGTTTGCGAACGAGGATGCGATTTTTTAGAGTCTAAGCAGCACGGAACTCTGCCGGCGTGGGAATCGTGTGTGTGTGTGTGTGTAAATTCAGCGTCGGTCGCTCCGGCCGCCGATGGATGCGCTGTGAATTTTTGAGTTTAGCCATCGCCGTGCAGCCAAGCAAGGGCAAACGAGCGAGCAATCATCACAGCAGCCACCCTAGCACAACACTCTCGCTCTCTCTTCCCCCCCTCTTTCCATCATTCCCTCCCTCTCCCTCTCGAGCATACACAGCCGTTGATCGGACGCATCCAAGTCCATCGTCGCCTCCGGTGCTGCCTATCTTTTCATCTCGATTTGGCCGGTGTCTCTGCTTCCATCTTTCCACCACACCGAGCCAGCCAACCATCGACAGCTTTCCATCTCGGTGCTTTCGGCTTGTCGTGCTTGCTTCAATCGGCGCTCGCTCTCCGGACCGCAACCTTGTCCCTCACCCTGTCGATCCTTGGTGCCCCTCAAACACAACTCCTTGGCATCGCATTGCTCGGTCCTCTGCTCTTGACCCGTCCGTTACCAACAACAGAGCCACCCACGCGAGCATCGTGGATCGGTACATCATATCAATCGACCATCGTCACCTCTCCTTCCCCCTTTCACTTCCCTACATACATACATGATCTTCCGACGACACTCATTCTAGTTACCTCTTCAGTCTCTGCATTCAAGCAAGCTTCGCACGCATTCATCCCGACCGCCGGGTAGTCATCTGATTCGTATCCCTCCAGTATCGTCTCAATCACGACCTCGACACTGCTTCTCAACCCCAGCGCATCCTCAGCATTGCATTCTAGCCATCATGGACGCAGGCTCGTCATCGTCATCAGTCGAGCCAGCGCGATCTGGCGACGTGGTCCTTTGCGTAGATGCAGGTGGAACAAAGACGCTCGCCGTCGCTGCTTCCGTTGACTCCAAGGGGACCTTCACCGGTCAAGCAGGATGCGGTAACTGTGCCACCTTGGGTCTCGAAGCAGCAAGCCATGTCATCCTACGAGCCATTCGCGATGCTCTCATATCGGCTGGATTTGGCACCTTCTTTGACCTCATCGAAGCAGGTCAAGTCGAAGGCATCACCACTCCACCCCTGTCCATGTCGGACAACGACTCGTCCTCGGCAGATGGCGATCAGGACCCTATCTCGCGTGCATCCCAGCCATCAACGAGTCAGTCTGGCATCCGTCGACCTCGAGTGAGAGCGTTGTGGATCGGATCCGCCGGCCTCTCCTCGTCAGCAGTCATCGGCGACTACCGACAGCAGCTCTCGCAACTGCTGCACGAGTATCACCTCATTGACGACTCGACGCCCATCTGGATCACCAATGATGCCGTCCTGCTCTCGGCACCCATGCTCCGGGACGCAAGCACCCAATCGTGTGTCTGCCTCATCGCCGGCACAGGCAGTGCAGGCTTCGCATTCCAACGCACCACCTCCTCCGATCGAGACTCCTCAGCATCCTCCACCGTCGAAGCATCCGAAAACGAAGACCTCCCCGGCCTCACCACCGTCAGCAAGACCGGTGGATGGGGCTACCTCCTCGGCGACCGTGGCAGCGGCTGGTCGATAGGCCTCTCCACCATCCAACTCATGCTCACCCGCGAAGAAGAGCGTCAGTTCACGCCGCTCCCCATCACCGATTTCGAACACGCCGTCATGCGCGCCCTCGACGTCGACACGCCCATCGAGCTCATCTCTGCCGCCTATCGCGATCGCGTGTGTGCTACGGGGGGCAACTTTTTCCACGCCGAAGACGCACGTAAGCGATGGCTCGCCGAGACCACCCGTGTTGTTTTCGAATATGCATTTGACCACAACGGACGAAGTGGGAGTGAGTTGGCGGTGCAATTGCTGCATCAGGCGGTGAGAGAGTGCATGGCTAGCATCGAGAAGCTGTGCAGTCCAAAGGATAGGATTAGGCCCGAGAAGAGTACGCTGGTGCTGGGAGGAGGGCTGTGGAGTAACAGTAGGTTTTTGGATCTGTTGGTGGATATGTGGGGCCAGGAGAGGAACGGGTGGAAGAATATCCATGTGGTGAACAGTCCGGCGCACGAGGCGGCTGGGTACTTGGCGCTGCGGTTCCTTGGTAAGGAGTGAATGAAACGGACTCTTTCTCAAACTAGGATCTTGCTCAGTGTGTATGTGTGTGTGCGCGAGTAGTGAAGCGATGTGAAGAGGTTGACGAACAACACAGCGTGTCAGGGACGAGGGATGCGTTACGAAAGGCCCGTCTATTGCGAGATCTATGCTACAAAAACATCAAAGCCTCGGATAAGTGATCTCTAAAGAGGCCTAACGAGGACATGAAAGTGCGCCAAACTCGGCACACTCTGCAAGCTCGGCGGATTGGCAAAAAACGCCACCTCCATCCTCGCCGTATCCCACTCGCTACGTACAAACTCTACCACCTCCGCACACGCCCTCCTAAGCGTCTCTTCCAACACCCCTCTATCCTCTTTCTCTAACCGGGTAAGGTTGAGCTCGGGTAGATGTACCGCGTGCTGCTCGATCGTGGGTAGGGTGAGGCCTCGGGACGGGTGGAGGGTTCCACAGAGGCCTCGACGGGAGATGATGCTCCAAGCGAGGTGCGAGAGAGGGGAGGAGGTGGTGAGGGAAGGATGGAGGATGGGGAGGTAGGACCACACGACGTGGTGTGTCGAGTCGCGGGGTATGCTGTAGGGCCAGTCGTTGCGCAATATCTGGCACTCAACACCGGTCTTGAAGGTTCGTTTGAAACACACCTCGGCCTCCTCTGTCCTTCCTAACCCACGGGAGCAAGTTGGGGAAGAAGCACTCTCTAGCAACTTTGACGCGGTAAACCGCTCACTGAGCAAAAAAGCAGTCACGCTGCCGTACGACGCCTTGACACTGTCCATCCAAGCAAAGTACTCGCTCAAGTCGTCCGGATGGCGAGACAACGACTGCAGGTTGCCCGTCGATACGATCCGTGTGAGGTCGGACCATGTGAAGAGCGGTGTGCGTTCAGAACGCGGTGCAGGGTGCGGAGAGGAGAGAGTTGCGGCAAGGTCGCCATCGCGTGTACCGCGCAGCAGCAGCGGTGCCGAGGTGGAAGGCTTGTGCGGGGCGAGGGGCGCGTAGGAGATTGTTGAAGATGAGGCTAGCATCGTCAACGCTTCTGTCACTTGGAGAGCCAGGTTATGCGTGTTTGAGGGTGGTGATGGTGTTGAGCAAGAAGGTGTAGGTGGAAAGCTCGACTATGACCTAGTGAGATAGGTGAGCAAAGCCTATCGTGACACCTAAGGCCTAGCAAAGCATGGGGGGAGGCATCTGTCAGAGCCGACGCCCACGTTTCAATGCAGCCGAAGGCCAAACCGCTTATCTGACCCTCCTTCACACACACAGGGACGAGAACAAAAAACGGTGTGACTGAGGGCCGGTATCGCTCGGCGTCAAGCCGGCGTCCCAGGCTTGCCCTACAGCAGCATATGACAGATTCACACGATGTGACCTCGGGAAGCACGTTCTCGTCCGTCACGCTGCTACAGAGAGCCACGGACGCTCGATGGTCGCGTTGACTACAGCACGTTACGCTCTACCCAGATCATCCTCCCCTCCTTCGACAAGAAGACGACGGAAATGTAAGACTGCGAAGAGCCTTTCGAAGCCTAACTGCCCATGCAGAGCGGGGACGAGCAGCGTCATACTCGGCAGCCTGGCCGTGTCCACCAGATAGCGCCCCTCACTCTCGGCGGCAAGGTGTCCAATTCCGCGCCAAACTTTTTGTCCTTCTGCAAAGCGCTGAATTGGGTTTTGGCACGTCGGTCCGAGCCCCACCGACGGCCATCTCGGCGCGAAGTCACCGAGTTCACTCCTCTCGGCTTCCACCTCCCCCTGCCCCTCCCCACACCGAGGTTGGCTGGCGCACGTTGTCTTTCGCTCTCGCCCCCTTCGCCGGACGGCAAAAGCCTCCACAAGCCCCGGCATCGGGTTCAACCTTCAGGGTTCACCCTTGGGGCACACTTTCTTCGAGCGAGGAGAATGAGAAAGCGTTTGAATAAAACTTGCTCCCCTCATCACTCGGTTTGGATCGCGTCTACCACCACCACCATCATCAGGAGGAATCCAACGATGCCGACGTCAACAGCACCCTCCAACGGCGCCGGCGCCATGCTGTTGCGCTTCACGAACTGCCTCGCGCTCCTGCCCGACGGCACCCTCCCGGTTGACCCAACCACCTACTCACTCCACGTCGACCCTTCCACCGGCCGCATCGTCGATGGCCAATCGGCATTCTTCGACTCCCAACTCGCGTTCACCTCGACCATCGACCTGGACGGCGACTATCTGGTACCTGGGTTTATCGATGTTCAGATCAACGGCGGATACGGGGTGGATTTTAGCGAGTTTGACGGCGATGAAGCGGCGTATCTGGAGAGACTGGATGAGTTTAGTAGGAGGATTTTGGAGACGGGGGTGACGAGCTTTGTGCCTACGATCATTACGCAGAGGAGCGAAGCTTATCGGAAGGTAAGTCCCCACCCCTTTCCTCTCTCGATAGGTATAGGAGTGATGCTGACATTTTGGATGTGTTGACAGATCCTGCCACTGTTGGCACCACGTAGCAAACCAGGCCAAGCCAATTCGCTAGGGTATCACTGCGAGGGACCTTTCCTCTCGCCGCACAAGAAGGGTGCGCACTGCGACTCGCTCATCCGCACAGCCCCACAAGCGATCGAATCGCTGGAGGAGGTCTACGGAGCCGGTCCATCGGGTCTCGACATGCCTTCTCCCGCGGTGAAGCTCCTCACACTCGCCCCCGAGGTGGAAGGCATTCTCGCCTCCATCCCCACCCTCGTCTCTCGCGGCGTGACCGTGTCCATCGGGCACACTGCAAGCGACATCGATACCGCCCTCGCCGCCAAAGAAGCCGGTGCTCGGTTTATTACGCATCTGTTTAACGCTATGGGGTCGTTCAACCACCGTGATCCCGGCGTGATCGGTCTGCTCGGAGATAGCGAGACCGATCTAACCACCTCTCCCCTCCCCTCGACCTCCCCTCTCAAACCCAACGGCTCCTCTAGCGTGGGTGAAGGTCGGAAAAAACGGCCCTATTACGGGTTGATCGCCGACGGCTTCCACTCCCACCCCTGCTCCGTCCGCATGGCCTACTCCTCCCACCCCACCGGATGCGTGCTGGTCAGCGACGCAATGCCGTGGATGGACCCTTCCAAACCCGACGGCGTCTACCCCTGGCGCAAGGGTCAAAACGTCGTCAAACAGGGGAACAAAGTCACCCTCGAAAACACGGATACACTGGCGGGGTCGGTAGTGCCCATTTCAGACTGCGTAACGAATCTAGCGCGGTATGCAAATATCCCGCTTCATACAGCGGCGATGTGTGCCGGAGGCAACGCGGCAAACATGTTGGGTCTGGAGGCGAGCAAGGGGTTTTTGAGGGCGGGTGGCGATGCCGATTTGGTCGTGTTGGATAAAAAGACGGGCGAGGTCAAGCAGACGTGGGTCGCGGGGAGGCTGGTCTGGCAGCGAAAGTAGGGCCGCCTGTCATGGTCATTCGATGCAACTCAGATCTGTTTCGAGTCCAGGATGAGGGGCGTGTCGAGGTGAGAGACTCACGCTCACCTGATTGAGATTTGCCAATCCTTCGACTGGAAAGCATCTCTGCGGGCATCCGACAAACCTCACTCGTCACACTGTCGCACACCCGAACGATGCTGGTATCAAATCCACATTAACGAAAGACAGAGCAAGGAGCGAACAACCAAAGGACAGGGAATGCAAATAGGTGCGTATAACATCTCTGCGTCTAAGCAAAGACGAGATCATCGTAATTACCGTACTTGGCCTGCACCAAATCGTACCAGTAGTTGGTGCGCATCCTCCACGGACCCGAGGTGGCCGCCTTGGGCAGGTCCTTCTCGGCCTTCTTCACATAGGTCGAGTTGAGGTCCAGCAGGGGACGCTCCTCCAACTGGTCACGGTTGGAAGGCTTGGGCGTGACCGACGACTTGTGGTACTTGTCCATGTGCTTGATGAGACGAACGACGTACTGGGCGGTGCAATCCGAGCCGAGCGTCCAGGAGGCGTTGGTGTAGCCGATCGAGAGGGCGTAGTTGGGCAGACCCTCGATCATGCTTCCCTTCCACACAAAGCGCTCGTTGGCGTGCACGGGCTTCTTGTCGACGGTGGTCTCGATCTTACCGCCGACCGAGAGCTTGAGACCGGTGGCAGTGACGATGATGTCGCAGGGGATGCGCTCGCCGTTCTTGAGGATGATCTCGTTGCTGGTCACCTGCTCGATGTGGCCGGTGGCAATGTGTGCCTTGCCCTCGCGCAGCGTGGTGTAGAAGTCGCCGTCGGGGCAGATGCAGAGACGCTGGTCCCACGGGTTGTACTTGGGCTTGAAATGGGGGTCGAGCGGGATATCGCTGGGCAGCTGGCTCTTTGTGAGCCTGCCGAGGATCTTCTTGGCGACACCAGGGAACGTGCGGAAGATGTGGAAAGAGGCGTAAATTCGGGCGATGTTCTTCTGTCGAATGATGAAGGCGGCCATCTTCCTTGGCAGGATGGCACGGATGACCTTGGCGATGGGGTCGTACTTTTCGAGCGAAAGAATGTAGGTGGGCGAGCGCTGCACCAGGGTGATGTCCTTGGTGACGTTGGCCATCGAGGGGATGAGCGTGATGGCGGTGGCACCGGAGCCGATGACAGCTACGCGCTTGCCGCGGTAGTCGTCCTCCTTGAGGTCCCAGAACTGAGGGTGAACGACTCGCCCCTTGAAGTTCTTGATACCCGGGATCTCGGCGTGAAGCACGTCGTTGTAGTCGTAGTAGCCGGTGCAGGCGTAGAGGAAGCGGGATCGGTAGGTCTTGTCCTCGCCAGCCTGGTTGACATCAACAAACCAGCATCGCTCCTCGGTGGACCAGTTGGCGGACTTGACCTTGGTTTTGTATCGGATCCTCTCAGAGATTCCGTTGTCGTCGGCGACCTTGTTGAGGTAGGCGAGGATCTCGGCGCCACCAGCGATATCAGCGCCGGTCCACTCCTTGAAGGCGTAACCGAAGGTGTGAAGGTCCGAGTCGGATCGGATACCGGGATACTTGAAGAGATCCCAAGTGCCACCGAGGTTGTCGCGGTTCTCGAGGATCATGTACTTCTTGTTGGGAAGCTCCTCCTTGAGACGATAGGCGGCGTTGATACCCGAGATACCGGCACCGACGATGAGCACGTCGAGGACGTCCGAGTCGTCGTAGTTGATGGAACCCATGTTGATCTATGTGGTGGAAGTGGGAGCGGGTGAGGGTGATGATGGGGGTGGGCAGAAACGATTGGAGGAAGAGAAACTAGAGCTCCTGATATATGGGGGGAAGGAACGAGATTGGCAAAGCGAAAGCGGGGCGCAGCGAACTGGCTGCGTGAATGTGACAAGAGCGTGCGTGCGGCTAAGCTCACTTGATGGATGGGCGTGAGAGAGCGAAGACATCCATCCATCCATCCATGCATGCATGCATGTGTGTTACCGCGCAGCTAAGACAGCTTCTTAGCACAAAGAGAAGCAAGCAGAGCCGGTCAGGGCGCAGCGGGCTGAGCGTCGCGCCGGCTATTGAAACTTGAGCTTCCACACTGACTGCACTGACTGAGTTGGCGGTGGTTCAAATTTTCCGGATTGGCAGTGTGAGTTGCCAACAGCTTGACTGTGGCGTGCAGGCGGAAACGATTCTCCAAGAGCGTGAATGCGGAGAGAGGCAGCCGAACAACAATAATGCGCGCGTCACTCCAACGCTTTCTTCTGCCTCGAGGCGCCCAACCAGGTTACCACACACCCTTCCAGCTCAGTCCCTTCCTCGGTGACAGAAACAAAACTTCGCGGAGTGAGTATCGCATCCCTTCTCGTTCCGTGTACATACTTCACAAACATTACTGTCGGGGTCGGTCGATGGCACAGGATGACGGCGAGGCAAGCAGATATCCCCGTCGCTAGTGGCCAAGGTAGTGTGACGACAGAACGGACCCAACTCAATTGGTTTGCGAATCCAAATTGGATCTGCGGGGTACCTGAGTGCGATTACATCTGAATACAAAGTTCAAGCTAGCATTTTCGATTCATTTCGAACAGCAGCGGTCACCGCTCGAGATTTCGCTTGTGAAACGTCAGAGTTGATGCGCTCAGTCCTCTCGGCCGCGACGCTGTTCGTGGATAGGAGTGGCTACCACTCATCCAAGCGGGTACCACCAAGCATCTCTATCACCAGCGGCGATTGCATTTCGCCGCCACCGCTGACACCTGTTTCGTTGATCATCTTGGACCCTTGAGAAGAGTTTGTGGGGTCGGAAGAAGGCGGTAACAGTCTACGGGAATGTCGACGAGACGTTCGGTTGCATCGCCGCGGAGACGCCTAGCTAAGAGTATGGGCACCAATCAGACGACGGGTCTCTCCACCTGCACCGAGGGAGGAGTGAAGTTGGGAAGGTCGGTGAAGGAACTACGCTCGACATCCCAGTCGAGATCCCTCACGAAGGGCTCCTCGTTGGCTTCAAGCGCGTTTTGGTCCCTTTCTCCTCCTTCTACGCATCTACTCTCCGGATTCTCGTGACCGATCGGCACCGCTGGGCCTGGATCCAACGTGAGAGGCGCCCTCATCCGAATCGCATCCTTGATCTCAAAACTAAAACTCCCCGCTGGCGACAGCACCGATGCAGTGGTAGCCTTCGAGTCTCTCGCCTGCGTTCGTAGCGTACTACTGCTGAACTTCGACCTCAATTCTCCTCCACCTGAACGATCAACAATATCGTCCGTGTCGATGCAGATCGTGCCATCACCCCTCGACTTGCGCAGAGCACCCCTCAGCGTACCACTTGCACTCGACAGTCTCCTCATCGAGCTGTTACTCGCCTTGGGACGGATGACCAGCTTCGAACCCTGGCGCGTCATCTCGATCTCCCCGCCGTGGGCGCTCTGTGGTCGACCAGGCGAGAGTTTCTTGCTGGTCTTGCTATCGGGCGTGCCGTGAGTCGAGATGGTTCGAGTCGAGGCGGCTAGGCTGGAAGTACTGTTGTGACGATCCGAGGTGATGGATGGCAACGGAATTGGGTCGGTCCAGGTGAGACGTTTGGGCGTCGATGTGACACTGTGCCGCTGGGTTTGTAGGGGGAAACGGGTGGAAGCGCTCGAGGCGGGCTCTTGCACCTCGGCGATCGAGTCGAGCGACCGCTGGTGAGAAAGTGTCGCTAAACGTGGCAGGTTGAGGAAGTTGTTCGCTTTTTGACCGGTGGTCTTCGATGGTTGATCGCGAGGGTTGTGCGAAAACATGGTCGCGATGGCCCGATCAAACGGTCCTGCTCTTCCCGGTGGCACTTGTGGGAACGGCAGTTGACCAGATTTGGCCTTGTCATCGGTCGCAGCTCCACTGCCTCGATCGCTCGAACGGCACCTCAGCTTGTCGAATGAGCCTAGTCTCTGCCTCTTCTCTCCTTTCTTTGACGATTGCCCGTTGCTGCGTGTGCCAGAAGCCTGCTTCTGCCAGTATCGTCTGGTGATGTACGCAAGCACGGCTAGGAAAACCGCGATACTCAGGAGACCTACAACCATGCCGACCGTACGCTGCGTCGGATGACCGCTGTCGACAACAGGAGCGTCGTCGCTGCCGGAGGTGTCGGCGGGAGTGGGCGCGTGGCTTTGATCCTGAGCCTGGGCGGAGGCAGTGTCGTTATGCGTTGGGCTGGTATCTTCGGGTGGAGCCGATTTGTTGCCAGCTGCATCGCCAACTGCCATTGGCGAAGCCGCTTCCGCGTGATCGTCGTCGCTACCAGGAGAAGGTGCTGGAGGTACGGCGCCTGAATTGGCGGGTGCAGGCGGCAGGTTGAATTGCTGAGGCTGCGAATCGTCTGTCTCTGCGTCCCTCTTGTCGAGAACCAAACGCGGCTCATAACGTGAATTCCCGAGGTGGCCAGCTGCCTGGTTCGACCGTCTGAGTCGACTCAGCCGAGGAGGCAACAGCTTGGCCAGACGAACAGGATCATATGCACCGTGCCGCTTCCGCTCTGCTGCGAGGATCTGCCAGCGGGATGGTTTGGCTGCGTCTTGCAAAGGCATGTTGTCGCTGAAGGTTGTTGAGCTGCACGAGCGTAAGGAAGCGTCGAGATGGTGCTTTGACAAGAACAAAGCTTTTCGTCTCTCGTGCACACACACGGTCGTATGGTGTGTGGGTTCAGTTGACACATTCGCACACAACGGGTGGGTCGGAGGTGGCTCCTGTGCAGCTCATTCGAGTCGTGTGGGGCAGCGTTGTCGTTTGATCGTTCGCAGCGCCGACGGCGACAATGCAACATTTGATAGGACAACCCACTTCGGCACAAGCCTCAGCCTCTTCCGAAGACGGACCGAACAGGCAACGCTTCTCACCCTCGTCCTATAACAAAAGAAACCCGAACCCATCGAGTGCACGATGCCTCCAATAATTTTATGGATGTGGAACGGAGAAACTGACAATCAGATTCGCACTGTTCGCATGATTGAACTACAAACGGCTTCTTCAAGCAAGGGTCTTGTTGAAGAAGTCCGACAGGCGCTGGTAGACATCCTGGAAGTTCTCCAGGTTACCCTTGTCGCTCAGATCAGCCCTGGCCGCGGCCCAACCGTGGTGGCTCTCGGGGTAGTGCTTGTAGACGCTGTCCTTGGCAAACGGCTTCTTCTGGACCTCGGCCTCGAACTTCTCGACGTCCTCCATAGGCTCGTCCTTCGAGGGGAAGTTTGCAATGGGCACCGTCAGCTGTGCAGCATCCTTAGCGTCGACCATGGCCGGGTGAACCTGGGCAACCGAGGTGAACTTGGTACCCTCCCCACCAGCGAGGACAGAGAGCTTGCCGCCCCAGCAGAAGCCGACAAGGCCGACTTTGGAGGCGCCGTTCTGCTTGAGCTCGTCAGCGATGGCCTCGAGTTCGGGCTTGCGAGCCTTGAAGTCGCCGGCGGCACCGAAGAACGACTGGAAGGCCTGCTTCTTCTCGTCGGTGTCGGGAGGGTAGTAGTCCTGAGGGAAGGGCTTGCCGCGGAAGAAGTCGGGCATGATCACTCGAGCCTTGGTCGAGTCGGCAAGGAGGTCGGCACCCTGCTTGGTGGCATTGTGGTAGCCGAAAATGTCGTAGACGACGACGATGGCCTTCTTGGCGTCCTTGGGTCCGATGACGTAGGTGTCAAGGCCGCCGATCTTGTCCATGGAGCCCTTGGGGGAGCTGCGCGGGGAGGAAACGATTCGAAGCAGTCACTCGATCAGCACTTGTTTGCACGATGCTCGATGCTACTCGTCTCTACATTTTGAGACGAGATGAAGATACTCACTAGTCCGACTTGACGGGAGGGATGGTGCAGCATGCCTGGTTGGTGTTGTGAGCCATGGTTGCGAGTGTTCTGTGTGTACTGAGACTGCGAGTGGGCGAGCACGATGTGTTTGCAGCGTCGAGCAGGCCGTGGTTTGGCGACGTTGATGGAGAAGAGAACGAAGTCGGGGTAGCAGACGTGGAGAGCGAGGTGTTTAGTGCGTTGCTCCCAGACGAGACTAGAGTGCTGCTTCGCAGATCATCTGTGAGGCACTGTCCGGGCTGCGTCGTCGTCGTCGTCGTCGTCCGTGAAGCACTGCGAGGGCTCACCGACACTGCCGAGGCGCTAGACAGTGTAGCAGCGCGGCCACTCGAGGCTAGCAAGTTCGGTGTTGAAGACAGTCGACGTCGCATGGGCGGACGGGGAATAAGACTTACGGTGAGAGGTGTGTATGAGCGTAGTGTCAACGATGACGGGTGCGATCAAACAGAATCGCTCGATCTATATATGGCCAGCGCCTTCCCTCGCCATGACGCCGGCGGCCGTTCTCGAAGAGAGGAGTGCACGGGCCTTTGGCGGGCGCTGCGTTATTACACACTTCTGCGCAGCCTCTGCTGTGGAGCCTCATCATCCTAAAATATCACACCGCCGAGAGAAAAAAAAAATCGCAAAGCCTCCACTTTTCGCTGCTGCTGCGCACGCTGCCGACCTCTAAGCTTTGCTTCCAGGAAGCTCTGCTTGCAAAAGCATTGCCGATCCGACGACTTGACAGTTTGAGCACGCTCTCGCAAATGAGCACTTGCCGAGATCTGGTTCAAAAGCTGAGGTGGTTTGCCGAGTGACGACAAAGCAGGCCCCGACTCTCAGAGCTTACCGTAGAACTGCAGTGGACCTTCTGGTCTTGCCGGTAATGCACTTACTGCGAGCAGAGCATATCCAGTGACCTCGTCCGAACTTGTGGATCGCCGCATGCTATGCCTGCTGCAGCGTGAGGAAGGACAGAAGCCGAACAAGTCCGATGTCAGGATGCTCGCATCTCTGCACCATGGGCAACGGAATCCATCCACAGACCTCGTGGTCGAGAATCGTACGACGTTCTCGCACCTTCCCTTGGTAGCACAGGCCGCTGCCACTCGTATTCTCGCTGCTCGCAACGCAAGCGTGTATGTTGTTGGCATTCAGACCGAGCATCTATGAAGGATAATGCGTGCGCACCAGAATCTAGTCCTTCTTCCCAGCATCCTCCTTGATCATATGCGCCGCCTTCTCCGCAACCGCATACACAGTCGCCACGATATGCGAGCTCACATGCAACGGAATCACACTCGCATCCACCACCCTCACATTCTGCGTCCCGTAGACCTTCAACCTCGCGTCCACCACGCCTCCCTTCTCCCGGGGCATCATCGAGCAGCTACCGATCGGATGGTACTCTGTAACGCTCTGATCCTTTGTAAACTCCCTAAAGTCGTCGGCGGAGGTGTACTTTTCTGGGTTTGGATCCTGTCGTGCGACGGTGATGTCTTTGAGTGGCGAGGTGGTGGAGATGGTTTCGCAGTAGCGCACGGCTTTGGAGAGGATCTCAAGGTCAGCGTCGACGGAGAAGTAGTTGGCGTTGATCTTAGGTGGTTGGGTTGCGTCTGCGCTGGCGAGGTGGATAGAGCCACGAGAGAAGGGCTGTTGGAGGCATGAGAGGATGCTGTAGTACTCCTGCCCATCAGCGGGAGGTGAGGCGGTAGCAAAGAACCCGGGCGCAAAGATGAACTCGGTAAAGGGGCAGTTTTCATCCTCGAGTCGCGCAAGCTGCATCTTCACCGTCTCCTGAACACCCTTCGAGTATCTGGACCAGTCGACGATCGCGACGTCGGACTTGATCTTGGCAATCTCATCGGCGGAGAGATACTGGCTGAGAGGGACGTAGGCGAACCCGGAGAAGGCCGAGGCGATGATACCGCGATCCTCGCCTTCGCCGTGATACTGCTCCATGGCGGCCTTGGCAAAGTCGTCCTGTCGCATCTTATCCCACGTGATGTAGCCGGGTTTGAGCTTGAACGAGCTGGTGCAGTAGATGTGGTCCTGCACGTTCTCGCCGACGTCCAGCTCGATGCGTTGTTCGACACCGGCGGCTTTGAGGACGCCCGCCTTGCCGATCCCCGAGAGCTCCAGGAGGTGGGGGCTGTTGACGGTACCACCGCTGACCACTACTTCTTTGCGTGCCTTGACGGTGTACGGTTGGCCGTCGACGATGAACTCGACACCAGAGGCCACCAGGTCGCCGCTGGACGATTTCTGGTCGGAAAAGGTGATCTTGGATGCCTGAGCGCCAGTGATCACCTTGAGATTTTCGCGACTGGCATTGGGAGCATAGTAGGCGTTGGCCGAGTACGATCGCACGCTCTTCTTGGTGTCAACAGTGACAGGCGAGACCCAGAATCCGCTGTTGCTGCCACCAAGTCCGTCCGAGACGTTGGCCAATCCCAAGCTCTTGAGCGCGTCAAACCAAGGCCTCTGCGCCTCGGTGTACCATTTGCTGTACGAAGTCTGCACGGGACCGTCCTTGCCGTGCAGCTCCTCGTCGCAGGTCGCAAGGTTGGCCTTCTGCAGCTCGGTGGAGGGATAATCGAGCGTAGCCGACTTGAGCGAGAAGGTGGCATAGTCGTCCCACGACCAGCCTTGATTGCCGAGCTTGCCAATGTCGTCGTACTCGCCCTTGTAGCCACGCTGCCATACGAGGAAGTTGAGCGCACTGCTGCCGCCGAGCACCTTGCCACGCGGCCAGGTGTACTTGCGTCCGTTCGAGTGCTCTTGTGGTTCGGTCTCGAGGCACCAGTCGTAGTCCGGGTTCATGAGCGACTGGCCAATGAAGGCAGGGTAGTTGATCTTGGGATCCTCGGGACGCCAAAGGCCAGCCTCGATGACGCCGACAGTGACCGAAGAGTCTTCGGACAGTCGTGCGGCAACCGCGAGGCCGGCTGTGCCACCTCCAACGACGACATAGTCGAATTCCTTCAAGTCGCCGGCCTTGACGCCGGTATCTGTGGAAGGAGTAGTCATAACGAATATGAAGCGACAGAAAGCCTTAGACAGAGCAGAGAGAGAAGGCGGTCTGCGTTCCAGGAAGAAAGGGTCGAGAGTCGGTTTGCAGGAAGGAAGAAAGAGCGAAAGGCGAACAAGCGAAATGAAGCTTGGCAGGAAAGACCTGAGCTTTATCTGACCTCTACGCAGTCCAAGGAGCCGTGCGCAAGCTGTTGTTCGGTGCGGGGAAAGGGTTTTTGACGTGGCGAAAGAAGCACTCAAACCCTTGGCTTTTCGACCGAGGACCCTCCTTTTCTCGGCAGCCGAGATGCGCCCTTCATGTTGGTTCAGAGACACCTGACCGACGCCTGTCTCACTGTTCATTTGATCCGCGACTGCCGAGAAAGTCGACAAGTAAGGATGGCCCCAAACGTAGTCCACTTCCTTGCAGATGACAGATGCAGAGGAAGGCCTGCGCTTATGACATTCGGCTGTTGCAAGCAGCGACAACCAACTTTGAGTTTGCGCGTCGGCCCCTTGCGCAGTTCGACTGCGCTTCCTTTTGTGTTGGCCTCTGCGACTCGTGCATGCGGACAGAACAATAAGCTCATACTGTATTCAGGGATTGCCGATGCGTGAGCGCAGGTGCATCGTTCCCTGATCCCGTTTCTCTCTCGAAGCGGTGCTAGGGCTCACACCTCGAGCTTGGGTCTTGGTGGTCTATGGGCGATCCCTCGACGTCTTCCCACGGTGGGTTGCGACACGCAAGCAACACCCACCTAGCAGCACGCTTGTTGGAGGCGCTGTCAGTATCAGGTGATTCGTTGTCTTCCCACCGGTCACACTCGCCCACCTGTTCTCACGCAACACAGGGGCTCGAGCTCTAGAGACAACGTATCATAGTCTGTGAGTGGGTCGAGATGCTGCTCATTTCTGACGCTGTGAATCGTACAGCAGTGCAGCGTCCATCAGAACCTGTGCACCGATCGCACTGTCCAAACGTGATCAGGTGAGAGAAAAGGAGATGCTGTCAGTCAAGTCTTCTTCCATCGTTCAGGCCATCGTACCGCAACTCACCAATCTTCCGGCGACGAATACTCCCTCGGGTTATGCGAGATCCCATCCTTACTCGTGATAAAGACCATACTCGAAGGACACCTCTTGCTCGTCGAGCACGTATCGTGCCCCGCCCCACTGTAGATGTCTACACACTGCTCAGCACCGTAGTTCGCCTCGACGGCTTTGCGGACGCTGTCGATGCAGTCCGGGTGGAAGGTGATTGCGGGGCTGTGGAACGTTTCCACCCAATCCACCTCGCAGCCCTTTTCACTTTCGGAGGAGGCGATACGTCGTGCGGCCTTTTCGATGTCGGTGCAGAGTGCGGCGAGGGCGTCGGTGGAGGGATGGCGGATGTCGAGGGTGAAGAAGACGTGACCGGGGCAGGTGTTGACGCTGCCTGGAGAGAGGCGGAGGATTCCCTGCGGTGAGATGTGGATGACGGCGATGAGTCAAGAGGTCCATGTCAGCTTCTGATACGATTGCCATGGAGGTGGGATGGTACTCACAGTGCTAGCCAGGCCCTTGTGCTCCTTAGCAATCCGATTGCTCTCCACAATGATCCTGGACGCACACAGCATCGCATCCGACCGCGTACCAAAAGGCGTAGACCCAGTATGACACTCTCTGCCCCGAATGTTGATATCGAACCACTTGTACGCCTGACCTCCCTGAACGATGCCGAACTTCTTGCCACTGGCCTCCAAGATCGGTCCTTGCTCGATGTGCAACTCGAAATGCGCCGCGAGCGGTGTTGCTTCGTGGCTGCATTTGGTCGATCCGAGGAATCCGATCTTGGACAGCTCCGATTTCATCGTCAGCTTCGCATCCTTCACGTCCGGCAGATTCCAGGCCTTCTCGAGCGGCACATCGCCGCACCACACACCTGAGCCGACGATCGACTGTGGAAAACGTGCGCCTTCTTCGTTGGTCCAGTTGATGAGAGCCACAGGGTACTCTGTCTGGACATCGTGATCGTTCATAGTACGAAGAGCTTCGAGACCAGCCATGATGCCCAAGATCCCATCGTACCTCCCTCCGGTAGGCTGTGTGTCCAAGTGGCTTCCCATCGCGGTCGGTGTCCCTGACTTCTTGCCTTGGCGAACCATGAACATGTTACCCATCTCGTCCACGGTCACATCGCATCCCAGCTTCTGGGCTTCTTCGGAGAGCCACCGTCGCGCGATGGCGTCGTTTTCATCGAGCGTGAGACGCGCCATACCTGTCTCGAAGGGTCCGTCCCCGTATCGATGGGCAGCTCCCCACTCGCAGGTGTCGTGGAGGGTCTTCATCATTCGATCGGCGTTGATTTGCAGTTTGCCCGGCGTGTACCATCGGAGAGCGCTCGGAAGCGGCTTCGACCGGGATGCTAGCCTCGATGCATGCTTGAGAGAAGCCCCAGCGCAAAAAAGCGGGCTGAACAGCATCTTGTCCGTGGATGTGTCTGTGGGTGACCGGTAATGATCACAGGAGGAGCTCGTCTCGATAAGCACGCTCGGACAAGTGCGGAGGAAGTCTTGTTCGAATTCGCCTCGCTCAAGACCGGCCAAGACGCCGTGCGCCGCCTGCAAAGGTGTTAGAGTTGGCTGGCTGATCCCCGTCTTCCGAGCCAAAATTTTGAAATCTTTCTTGGTTTCCTCGAACTGCACCCTGAACTCTTCCTCCCCTCACTAAACCGCTCACCTTGACTGCCTGCCACATAGTCACCGGCAGCTATACCTCAGGATGGCACCAGAAGGACGATCAAAGGCGAAGCAGCCGTCTCCTTCTCCATCGGCATCATCGTCTTCCGAAGCGTCGTCCAGCCGGTCAATGCTCGAGGTGGAGGATGTGGTCGCTGCCGCCCACTCGGATCAGGATCAAGCTTCGACTTCTGGATCCGACACAGACGATGACGACGTCGACGGCGCAATAGCACAAGATGACGATGATCCGGAGGAGGACAGCGACGACGACCACCAGCGACCCACCATCGACCTGGCTAAAGCGAAAACCAAACTTCACCACGTCGCCAAAACCCTCCGCGCGACCGCCAAGAAGAGCAAGACGTTTGAAGTGCAGAAACTCGTCAAGAAGCTCAAAGGCCTACGGAAGAGAGACACACTAGCAGACCAGGCAGAGCTTGCCGAGAAGGAACTCACAGCTCTCAAGTCGATCGACACAGGCCTCCTTGCCGGCCGTGCTTTGATCACCAAGATGGTCAAAGCCAAGCTCCTGCCTCGGCCCGCCGAGCTGGAAGACGCGGACGAGGACGACTATCTGTACCTGTCAATGGTCAAAGATGAGGATCTGCTGGGGGAGGAAGTGCTGCACGACCCCGTCGCGGTGGACGGCGATAGAGCGCTGGAGAGGGCCAAGGCGAAGATCACCTCGTCCAAGGTGCTAGCTGATGAAGTGGGGAAGTTCGTGGACGAGCTCAAGAAGCTTGCCGGTATCGAGCCGGTTAACAAAAGCAAGGACGATGTCGCGGACATCAAGGGCAAGGGTAAAGCAAAGCAGCTGGTAGACGATGACGACGAGGAAGAACGCGAATGGTCAGGATCCGACGACGATCTCGACTCAGACGAAGGCGAGCCGCGTCGTTTGCCGGTCGAAGATGACGATGACGTCGACGACGAAGAGGACGCGGACGAGGAAGAGCTCGCCAGAATAGGCAGGGAGAAGGTCAAGGCGCTAGGAGACTTGTCCCAGTGGGACGACATGGTCGGGTCCGACTCTGCCCCCGAGTCAGACTCAGGGGATGAAGCGCCCTCCAAGCAAAAGCGGAAACGCGAAACAGACTCGGAGGCGTCCAGCGTCGAGGACTCAACCGACGAAGACGACAGTGACTCGTCCGACTCAGACTCCGACTCGGACTCGGATTCCTCACCCGCCTCCAAACGCAGCAAGAAGTCCAAACCCACCTCGACCTTCCTCCCCACCCTCTCCACCGGCTTCGTCCCCGGCCGCTCCGACGACGAGTGGTCGGACGCCGAAGCCGACCTTGCCGATCGCGATCTGTCCGACCTCACCGGCGCCAAAAAGGAACGCAAGAACCGCATGGGTCAACGCGCCCGCAAGGCTCTCTACGAGAAGAAGTACGGAAAGAATGCCAACCACATCAAGATGAAGGAGAAGCGCAAAGCCGACAAGCTCGAACGTACCCCCTCAAGACCGAATGGGGTGACGGGGGGAAGGCAGAGACCACCGGCGTTCCAGGCTCCCAAGAAGACGGATGGCGGGTGGGGTGGAAAGGTTGCACCATTGCCGAAGCAGCCCAGGGTGACGCGGGCGCCCAAGCCGGTACCGGTGGCGGTAGAGGCGCCGAAGAAGGAGCAAGCAAAGTCGAAGACGCAGGAGATGCACCCATCGTGGATGGCAAAGCAGAAGCAGAAGGAGTTGATGGCTCAGGTCAAGCCTCAGGGCAAGAAAGTTGTCTTCGATTGAATGCGCGATACTTGCAATCAATCTGTTCTTCACCAGGCGTTTGTGATCATTTGCAACCCTTTCTTACATTACATCCATTCAAGGCCAGCCCGTCTACGATCGACGCTCAGCAATCTTGATCAGATCAGCAACGACACCCATCGCCGTCACATCCGCCCCCGCTCCCGAACCCTGAACGAGCAGCGGACGAGCCGAGTACCTCTTCGTATGGAAAGCGATGATGTTGTCCGAGCCCGATAGCGACGATGCAAACGGATGCGTCGCAGGGTAGGTCTCCAGACTCGCCTTGATCTCGCCCTTCTTGACATCAATCACACCGACGTATCGCAACACGGATCCCTGGTCGAAGGCCTCCTTGTTGAGCTTGTCGTAGTCGGCGTCGAACTCGGGGAGGCGTTGGACGTATTCTTCGCCCGAAGCGACGTCGGAGAGGGGTGCAGGCGTGAGCGAGTGGGTGGGCACGCTGAGGTAGCCCTGTGGCAGAGCGTCTTTGAGCTCCGGGACGAGTCGGGAGAGGATGGCGAGTTTACGGGCGACGTCCGAGCCGGAAAGGTCGTCGTTCGGGTGAGGTTCGGTGTAGCCGTTTTCCTTGGCGAACTTGACAATGTCGGAAAACTTCTTGTCACCGCCTTTGGGGGTGGAGAACTCGTTGAAAATGTACGAGAGGGTACCAGAGAAGACACCTTCGATCTTGGTGATCTCATCGCCCGTGTTGACGAGGTCGGTCAGCGTCGAGATGATAGGCAGGCCCGCACCGACGGTGGACTCCTGGTAGACCAGGGGGCCCTTGGAACCGGCAACGTCGTTCGACTTGTACTTGAGGATGTCGCTGTACAGCTCGATAGGCCCCGAGAAGGCCTTCTTGTTGGGAGTGACGACGCTGAGACCAGCAGCGAGGAACTCTGGGTAGAAGGCAGCCACTTTCTCGTCCGAGGTGTTGTCGACTACTGCCGTGTGTCGGCCCGAGTCGCGGGTGATCTTTTGAAGCTCCTGGACGAGGTCTGGGAGGGCAAGGGCGGAGGTGGAGCTGTTGGCGAGCAGCGACTTCCAGTCAGCTCCGGCGAGCGAAAGGGGCGAGGATGGAGTGCTGAAGAGCGTCTTCTTGCTGTTCTGGAGCGCGACAATGTGCAGCTTCGACGAGAGACCGCCGACGGTGGTGAGCTGTTGGATGACCGAGGTGCCGACGAGGCCCACGCCGATGATGGCTACGTTGATTCCTTGAGGTGCAGACATTGTCGTCGATCGAGCTTCTGGAGGTTCAGGTGGTGGAGTCAAGGTGCAAAGAGGAAGCGAGTCATTTCGCCATGCATGATGTGCTTTTAATCAGAAATGCACAAGCCAAGCACGGAATTTCACCGAAGCTTGGTTCTTCTTATCGTGCGGAAGGGAAGCAGGTGGAGTTGAAGGACCCTTTCGCAAGCTAGGCTTTCATAGGTCCGCTCCGTTCTAAAAGCCGTCCAACCGGTGACAGACCGCGGCTCGCCTGACATAAGCTCGTTCTCAACACCAGATCATCAACCTTCTTCTTCTTCTTCCATCAACAATCACGTACAGGCATCTCATCTAGCTTGCACTCAGCGACAGCGACCGCAAACATGTTCACGGGAATTGGTAGGTTCACTTGGGCAGAGACCACCTTGTCAGTGTATCGTTGCTGACACTCCTTCGGCTTTCATTGCTCACCTCGATTCCGGACCACAGTCGAGCTTCTGGCTCCCATCATCGACATCTCACCGCAAGATGCCTCCAAATCCGGCGGAGGAGGCTATTCCATGACCATTGGCAAGACCGCTGCCATCCTCAAAGACTGCCACATCGGCGACAGCATCGCTGTCAACGGAACCTGCCTTACCGTCACCGAGTTTGACGCTTCCGAATCGAATCAGGGCGGCTACTTCAAGATCGGCGTCGCACCCGAAACGCTCAAGAAGACCAACCTGGGCGAACTGAAAGTAGGCGATGGCGTCAACTGCGAGCGTGCCATGGATGCGCACACAAGGTTCGGCGGACACTTTGTTCAGGGCCACGTCGACACCACTGCTCTCATTCGATCGGTCGTCCCCAACGGCAACGCTCTCACGATCACTTTGAGGCTACAGCACAAGCCAGAATCGCTGCCTCTGCCATCCACGCTTTCGCCCTACCTGATCCCGAAAGGATACGTCACACTCGACGGCGCTTCTCTCACACTGATCGAGGTGTCACCCGCCACCGGCGGTCTGTTGCCGTCCAACTCGTCAGCAGGCGAGGTACGAGAAGACGCACAGACGCCAAAGAAGGAGATTGTCGAATTCTCGGTCATGCTCATCGCGCATACACAGGAGGTGATTGGGTTGAGCAAGAAGAAGCCAGGCGACACGGTCAACGTCGAGCTCGACATGGTGGGCAAGTACGTGCACCGCGCAGTGCTCGGATCGCTCGAGAGGGATGCAGAAGAGCATGCGGATGCTGCCAACAGCATCGACGCTGGTAGGGAGGCTGTCGGGACCGCCGTCGGCCCAGCTTCGTCGCAGGCATTGGAAGGCATGGTGGAGAGGATAGTCCGCAAGGTGCTCAGCGAGCAAAAGTAATCAAGTGTCGCCATTGGACGAAAGCTCGAAATTCAACGTCCTGCAACATCATAGTCCATTGCGTGTAGCGTCAGACCCATTGAGGATGTCAATCATGTTGAAGCGAGTCTGAGTGCCGAGGTCGTCTTGCGCTTGTCGGTTGGTGCTCTTCAGAAGGAACCATCCTTTTGCCTTCGTTCGTGACGGTTTCGGCCATTTCTTTACAGAAGAGCTTGGGAGTCGTTCGAGCGGGACCCACTCTGGTTCCTCGGTGCCATTCTGACCCAGTCCGTTGGATGCGAGGCTCTCGGTCGAACACGTGACGGCATTGTTCGCGTGCTGGAGCTTGTCCATCGCCTTCAGCATGGTGCGCGTCTGCTGTATGGGATCGAGATCTCCAAAACGGGCTCGGAAGAGCGGACCTCTCGGCATGAGACTTTCGTTCAAGAAGGCTCGTAGAAGCGCTATATCACTCTTGACAAGTGCGAACCCCTTGTCGACGTCGCCGAGAGCAAAGAGCACCAGCACATCGCCCTGGACAGCGCGGTCAAGGACGCCGTTTAGGCACAGCTCGGAAATAGCTGCAAGAGTGTCAACGGATAGGGCTTGGCTGTGCGAAGTGCTGTTGTGATTCTTCGTGTGGGAGGTGGCAGGTCTCGATCCAACTTTGAAGCGGCTTGCGAACTTTGGCAGGATGGCTCGTCGCTCTCGGTCAGAAGGTGCGTCGCCATATTTCACCAATCGTGCTTCTGCCGTGCTTTCGTCGATATCAAAGATGCCAAAGTGGATGAGCACGAGAGCAACGAGACCGTCATTGATGGGATCCGTCGCCGCTCCACGATTGAGCGAGTACCGCGTGACGGCTTTCTCGACGAAGACGCTGGGACCTTGCCACCAAGCCGAACAGCTCGGCGTGATTCGTTGCGCTTCCCTATGAATGCAATCCCTGATTCGATCTGAAGGATGAAAGGTAGAACTTGGACCAGAGTCAATATCGTGCGTCGACAAGCGTCGGTGAGGGAAGAGAGTCTGTCGAAGGTAGCGGATGAGCGGGCAAAGACGTACCGAGATTGACAAAGCGCAGATAGGCAGCAATCTGACGGACGATAAGCCAGCAGACCTCGAGGGACGTCATCTGGGTGATCTGTCCGAAAAGAATGCAGATCCTCCTCTGACGGACCCACATCAATCATGAGACGTCCTTGTCAGTTACGTGATGGCGACAGTTGATGAAGGCACCGACAACGGAGCTTACCTCAAGAACCGCGCATTGCTTGGCGCGACTGCGTTCTTCCTTCATGGATGTGATGACGGACAAGAAAGTTCGCGATTGCTCGTACAACGAGTCATGCGTGGTCTTCGAAGGCGACGAAGAGAATAGCACAGGCGACTTGCGGGCGGAGAAGACCCTTTCAGCGACTGATCTGGCTCTTTCGCCGTCGGAGAAGGGTGACAGTAGTTCTGGCTTGCTCGTCTGATGCCTCCTTTCACCTGATAGCGACAAATCGAAGCTCGTAGTTCCCTGATGTTGGTAAAATGCATCGAAGGTCTGATCTCTTATAGTGATACTGAGGTCAGACTCGTGGGATCTGGGCTCAGTCGGAGCAATGGTGGCCTGGGTCCGAGATCGCGCCTGCTTCAGCACGAGTGCGATTCGATCGGCAGCCGCTTCTGTGTTGGCGATGAGCTTAGCGATGTCATCCTTGAGATCCTTCAGCTCTCGCTGCAGTTGTGTAGCGTTGATGCTGAGAGAAACCGGAGAAAGTGGTGGAGACACGGGCGAAGCGAACTCGTTCATTGTGTCGATGGAAGGAACGGTGCGGGAGAAGAGACGAGGAGAGACATGGATTTGGCTGCTACTTATAACTTGCACACGCTGGCAAAGCGATCCTACTCGAGTGTGATTGTTCAGATTCGCAGAACGAGGGTGTCGTTCTCAGAGTTGTGACACCGCGGAATACTATCACTATCATACCCCGTCACACTCGACACGAACGGCTCTTCCGATGATTGAATCCACTGCTGAATTGCTGAAGGCTAGCTCTATGATTGATGCGGGTGGACTAGTATCGGTCACAATGCTTCGCCCATCATTTGGAGCATTTGTGTCGCTCGTGTCCTTCGCAGCTCCACAGCACGAGGATCCGTTCCTGCGGGAAGACCTGCCGCTTCAGCCGCCTCCTCGGTCTTTTCCGCATCGAGCGCCAAGTTTCCAAACGACACCGACTTTGTGACTGCGCCATTCGCCTCCACGCCCTCTGTTGTGACATTTGTCGTCGTGTTCTCGGCGGCAGCGTCGTCAGCGACTTGAGGCTGTGTAGGCGCAACTGTGATGGCAGGCGCGTTGACCGCTTCCCTAAGCGATTCGATCATCCTTTGACGAGCACCGCCCATCACGCTGGTGAGATAAGCTGTCACCACCGGCACAAAGTCGTCGGGCACAAAGTTTTCGCCCTCTTCGGCGTCGTCGGCTTCTTCGGCTGTGCCGTCTTCCGCGGCACTGCTTTCGGGCTGCTTCCGAGCCAGTGTTGCGTCGTAGTCAGACGGCGGAACCGACAGTGCGTTGCGTAGGAGCCAATTTTGCTTGGCCTTGTTGAACTTCCATTGTGACTTGTCCTTGGTGTAGGTTTGGGCGTAGTGGATTGCTTGTTTGGCTTGATCGCTTAGTCGCAGATCAGTGTTCGGATCGGGACCGACGTCTTCTGGTGACAACATGATAGGCTTCGCTGTGGATGGCGTCGATGTGACTGATGCGGATGGAGCAGAAGATGCGGCGACTTTCTCTGTGGTCTCCTTCTTGGCTTTGCGTTTTCGCTTTCTCTTGCGTTTTTCACCTTGCTCGTCATCGTCGTCTGAGTCGGAATCCGAGTCCGCTTTCGATTCCTCCGGAATGGTCTTGGCTGTGGCCTGTACGGGTGCAGCCTCGGCCTCCTTGTCATCTTCGTCGTCGCTGCTGTCGCTGCTGCTACTGCTGCTGGCCTCGACCTCGGTGGTACGTTTCTTGTTCCTCATCCTCTTTCTTGGTCGTTTGGTCTTGGCATCTTTTGGCGCCGAGCCTGACGGCCCAGCTTGGTTCGCAACGGCTCCTGCAGACATTCCGACGACCTTTCTCGAAGGACTGTGACAGTGTCAGATAGGCTTGATGTGATGCGTATGGGGGGAAGTGATGATCCGTAGAATCGACTGCAAGCAAAAAGCACAAACAACTCCACAAGAAGAAAAAAAAAAAGTGCCTCCAAAAATTCAGGAAGAAAAGTCGCACCTAAAGAAGGCCGAGTTCCGGAACCGTGGTTGTCATGTAGCCTTGAGCATCGAACAGCCTAACCTCGGAACCAACACCTTTGATCCACCTACATCAACCAACGGGCTACTTCACGCAGGCCCCTTTGGCGCTCACACAGCACCATGACCAACCTATCCGGAGTGGCTGCCATATTTGCCGTCCTCCTCCGCCCATCCCTCGTCGTCCCGCACGTTCAAGTCCCCGACATCCGCCATCTCGACTGGGAAGCACTCCACGCAAACGGAGTGCGATTCCTCGTCTTTGACAAGGACAACTGCCTCACAGCGCCCCACTCTGATGTGCTCGAGCCATCGATCACAGAGGCTTGGCAACGGTGTCAACATGTCTTTGGACGCGAAAACATCCTCATCGTTAGCAACTCGAGCGGCTCCTCTAGCGATCCTTCTGGCTTGGGTGCCGAGTCGCTGAGTCGGGCGCTCAACGTGCCTGTGCTGTGTCACAAGGACAAGAAGCCCGCTAAAGGCTGTGCTGTAGAGGCTCTCGAGTACTTTGTTGCTCTTTCGTACGATCCGGATACGACGATAGCCCAGGCGCAGCAGATGCCGCCCGGATCTGGCTCGATCCAAGCCGGGCCTAGTCGACAGGCGAAGAAGTACTTGAAGGAGATGCGGAAGGTATTGCGGAGTCGAGTTCCTGAAGATGCGGATGGGAGAGGGAGTATCCTGCTGGTTGGTGACCGCACCATGACGGACGTGGTCGTGGCTCACCGCATGAATGACGAGCTCTCGCGAAGAAGGTGGAGACTCGGCCTCGACAAGCCGCATCCTGCACCCGACGCATCGTCATCCTCACTAGAAACGGCACCTCCACCGCAGTGTATTTCCGTCCTGACGACCGGCATCTGGACATACGAAGGGCGTTTCAACGCCATGTTGCGCAAGCTCGAGGCGAGCGTGACTTCGTACTTGATCTCAAGAGGCTTCCAGCCTGGGGCGCCCGGCTTATTTTCATTGCACAAGGCTACAGTACACAAGGCGACAAATTGGCAGAAGATTGCTGTCACTCCTGTGACATCTTCCGCCCCAGCGATGTCGACTCCCTCAGAGACTACAAGTGCACGTTTCGCGTACACAGGCGACCGCGTTCCACCAGTCTCGACCCTCCAGCCAACCCTTGGCTCCATCCTCATCGCGACGATCGTCCGACCATTACCGCCTCGCGTCGCCTCGCTCTTCACCAGCATCCTTAGCAGCAGACCGATGGTGTGGATATCGACCAACCTGCACGACGGCTGGAACGTCATGATGAAAGGACTCGAGTTCGGCATTCGCGAAGCGGGGATACAGGCACGTACTCGACATGGGAAGAAGATCACCCACGCTGAAGCCTCATCACTTCCTGTCAGCACCCGGTCTGGCGTTGAGCTTGACGAGATGCTGCCCGAACACAAAGCGAGAGCGAGAGAAGGCGAGGTTTCTGCGTCACTAGCGGAGTACCTCGATTCGCGGCTGCCCAACCTCCCTGCCTCCCTTCCAGCCGTCAGTGGCGCCGCACAGCAGCTGCGAAATCGCCTCAGCAATACAACATCACGACTACCACCGTTCTCCACCCAATCCTTCCTCACCCGCCTCTCAGCCAGCTCGTCACCATCCAAAACCGCCTCCCCTTCAACCGCCAGCACCGCACGAACGCTCCACACCTCTTCGATCCTGCGACAACAACCGCCGCCTCACAACGGTCCGCGACCCCGCGTACCCACCCGCAACTGGATCGCCGCCTTCGCAGCCCTGGTCATCGTTCCCGCCAGCTACTACGCCGGTATGCGACTGCACGACCTCAAGGACGCCAAAGATATCGACCCTACTCAGCCACTTCCGCCTACACCAGCGGCTCCGACACCGGCACTGCACCAGCAGCATGCCGCACAGGATGCCGAGCTGCTCCGCTCGGACGCAAACACGGCCAAGGCGCTGATGAAGGCTCAGACGCAGCGAAAGCGAGAGTGAGTTGCATCGTGACACGCTAGAACAAAAGAGAGGATGTGAAGCTGACGATGCTGGCAAACAGACTCGAATTGACACTCTTCCATCTGGTGCGAGAGCGCGAGGATGTGCTGGACAAGTTGGAGCGCGTGCACCAGCGTCGACTCGAATCCTCTTAACCACCCTATCTCTGCCTCAAGACGAAGCTGCACTCCACGCCTCCCCCAATCCAATCCATGCCACCTCTCATCCTCGTCTCGTGTGCTACAGCACGATCTCCTCAATCGTCTCCTTATTCGTGCCCAGCTTCGGCAGCCGCACGTAGATATCCGTCGAATGGCCGTCCAAACTCCTAAAGCTCAAACTACCCCCAAAGAAATCGCAGTACACTTTCGCCATAGGCAATCCCAACCCCGTCTCCACATGCACCGTGTGCAGTGCTGCGGGACCTGTACCCTCCATAGCGTGGATCTTGGTCTGTTCGGTGACGGTGCCTTTGAATTTGCCGATGGTTTTGAGTGCGTCGAAGCGCGAGCGTGTGCCGAGGCCTGCTGTGGACAGAGCTGCTGGTGTGCGGGTGGGTGAGGTGGGTGGTGGAGAGGGAGTGGGGATGGAAGAGGGGGTGGGGGAGGGGAGGGAGGCTTCGATCTCCAACCGCTTCCTGACGTTGCTAAACGAGCAAAGTGCGTCGATGAGCGGGTCGGAGTATCCTCCCTCTGTGCTTGGCGCCGAAGTCGATGTGCCGACGGTACCAAACTCGTTTGGTGGGGTGGAGCCGCCTGTGCCGCCTGCCGAGCCGACACCGCCTCGCAACGGGGATGAGGGGAGGGAGGCTTCGGCCCAGGGCTCGGCGTAGAACGATACGGCGTCGGCCTGCATCGATCCCGGCAGCATGTCGTCGCTCAGCGTCACCGGGATGGTGTGGTCGTCAGGGTGGAGTAGGCGGGCTCGCGAACCTCGAGGTGGGTAGCCACCGATATGACCCGTGTCGGGGAACGGGATTGGATACTGCTGATCCGTTTGCAGGCTCGCTTCCGTCGTCCCGTTTGCGGGAGAAGGGCTGCTGGCGAACCCCGACGAGCTGACCGGCTTCATCGTCGTCGCTCTCGAAGGCGTTGACAACTGGTGGATGAGATCCGGCAATCCCCCACCACTGTCCGAGATTCTGATAATCAAGTCTTCTTCTGGAGGTCCTTCGACAATCGTCACCCTGACAACGCCCGGATCGGCCTCGCTTGCGTGCTTGCGCATCGTCGCTCGTATCGCATTCTTGAGCAGCTCAAACACGATGTACTCCAGATGCTCCGGAATGTACGCAAACTTCGCCTTCAAGTCTCCATCCACTTCCACCTTGGGTATCCGCCCCTCCGTCACGCCTTTCACATCGGCAAACATCT
Organism: Pseudozyma pruni; assembly: GCA_023212685.1. Lineage (NCBI taxonomy): Eukaryota > Fungi > Basidiomycota > Ustilaginomycetes > Ustilaginales > Ustilaginaceae > Pseudozyma > Pseudozyma pruni. Next base: position 145,623 of record JALBYD010000022.1, read on the forward strand.
GCGTGAGAAGCTTGATACCCTTATTCACCACAGATGCTACGCTGAGTCGGGTGTAAATGATACCAACATGATCACCTACCGCGTCATCGTGCTCGTCCTCTTCGCCCTCGTGTCGTCGATCTGGCTCGTTGAAGAAGTGGAAGGGATCATCCAAGGCTTCGGATAGTGCAATGTGTTGTTCTGCCAACACCCTTCTGGAGATCCTAGACCGCAACATACGCTCCATGAACTTGTCCAACTGCTGCGGCTGCAGATGGTGCGAGCTCTCCACAATCCCGATTGTCAAGCTCGGAATGATCGTCAGGTGATCATCCAGCAGACCCCTGAGCAGATTGCAGAACTTCTCGTTGTCGTCCATCGACTTGATATGTGGAAAGCGTCGGAACGTCTCAAATGCCGACCAGTACTTCTGGTACACGTCCTCAAGATGCTGATTCGTCATTACCACAAAGGGCAGCGCTTGAAGGTCGCGAATGCGGTGGGCGATGCGGACGGGGAGTTCTTGTCGAACGTAGTTGGCTGATTTGAGGATCTTTTCGCGGTCGCGACCGAGCGTACGACCGAAGAAGATGAGCTGTCGGAGGGTCATTCGAGTGGCAGGTTTGGCTGCCCATTGCTCGAGGACCTTGTTGAGATAGAAATGGCGGCCGAGGTCTGCTTCTGAGTCCATGCCGAGGCGTGCGGGTCCCGGGCCGAGGGAGCTGCTTAGGGATCGGATTCCTGTTGGCGATGTATTTGCGAGCAAGCGAAGATCGTTGTCGAGCAGTGGACGGGAGCGCTCTTTGCCCTTGCGAGAGCTGCCCTGCTGACCGAGGAGCTGAGTCGAGGCTGGCGCTGATGTGGCCGAAAAGTCTCGCCGTTGCGACTGCAGGCTACCGGAAGCCGGAGCGCTACGTGCAGTAGGAGAGGGTCTCTTGAGCGCCTTGACGCCAGCGTGCGCCCTCAGGCGGCTGGTTGTCTTCATCGTGCGAGCAGTACGATCAGGACAGCCGATGTGGTGGAGGGAAGAAGGGCGAAAGGAGCTAAAGGTGGACAAACCGCGAAAACCGAATTAGGGTTGCTCGTTGGCTCGGATATCGGGTCTGTATCGCTCTCTTTACGCACGGCCAGCTTGTCCCTCCCACTCGACAGGGTCACTCACATTCTTCTCACAATCACGGACGGCAGCAAGTCTGCATCGCGAGCACGCAACGCTGGATTCTCGGGCAAGCCATCAGGGTTCCAAAGGCAGTCGAGGGGTAGTATACAGCAGCAAAGAAACGAATGAGAAGCAGGTATGTGTGTGTGTGTGCTGTGCTCCAGAAACTCGACCGGGTATATAGTTGAAGCAGGAAGTGCAAGAGATGAAACGGTCTAGGCCGCCATGGCAGCATGCGCATGATAAGCTGATCCAGGCTCAGCCTCGCCTACGAGCTCCCAGTTGCTGCTCCCTGAACGAGGCAAGGTCGCAACCGCACCAGAGTCCATTTCAGCCTCCTCGTCCACACCAGCCCCGGCGATGCGCAGACCGTCCTTCCAGCCCCTCACACGAGCGGAGCCATCAATGTCTGCGACATCATCCGTCTGGTTGACAATGTCGTCCGAAGACGATACGCTGCGGATCGAAGAGATGCCAAGATCCCTGCCCGCGTCGCCGAGTCGTGCTTTGCCTTGTGTCGACGTAGCTGCCAAGTTCGCTAGACACGCCTCGAGCGACATGGACGGCGCGCGCCTCGCTTTCCGTATCGGCTCGGCAGCACGAGTCAGCTGCGCAGTGCCGGACATGGGGTGGATCACGGTAGTGACGTCGGTGTGAACGGAGCTCGTCGACACTTCGCGATGGGCATGCCCGGCTTGTCCGGCTGCTGTCCATCGTGGAGGTCCCATCTCACCCCACTTGCTTGCCCTTCCTGGAGAAATCGGCCCGTTGCCGGCCCGTGCTGAGGCCGCTCCTCCAAGCACGGTAGCCGTGTGCCCCACCTTGGCTACAAGCGAGGGACGAGGTCGGAAGCTTTCGCGCTGCGTCTTGATAGTTCTCGCTGCCAGTCCAACAGAAGCGGTGGTGACGCTGCGTGCGCCATAAGCGGAGGCATACCCTGGTACAGCGGCAGCGGCACCAAACGTTCTAGCTGGAACTGGTAAGCCTGTGCCAGGAATGCGAGAGGGACTGCTGGGGGCGGCAGCATACGACATGGTGCTTGCTGATCTGTAAGCGCCGCCCATAGATGACGGAGGTCGTGAGACGCTGGCGTTGCTTGCTGCGTAGTGTGCTTTGGGTGCTGCTGACATTGGTGCGCGAGTCGAAGCCATCCTAGAGACCGAGGCTGGCACAGCTCCTTGTCTGACGGACGACGCCATCCTTGAGGCCGGTGCGGCAACCGTTGCTGGCGTCGCTGCTATCCTTGGCTTCTTGATCGTGCCTTGATGAGGCGTCATGGATCGCATCGGCGTGGCTGCGACGCCTCGATTGGAAGCTGCTGAGGGACCCAGAGGTCCTCGCCTGACACTGGCTGGAGCGCTGACGGGTGGCGCGCTGGACTGGGATGCTGATGATACAGTCCTCGACCTCTTTCGTTGGGCATTCTCCTTGGGCCCCTCCACCTGTTCCAGAAGCTCGTCCAGGTAGCGTTCTCCATTGATTGTGAACGGCTCTCCGTGTTCCTCTTCCCAGGCTGGAATGACCTTGAGCAGCTCGGCCTCGATTTTTGGTTTCTGGATCTTGACCCGCTTTCGCATCTTCTCCTCACGCAAGAGACGACCAGGGTCACCGCGATTGCCGCGTCCCAGCAGACGAGAGCCATCCATGGCAGATTCCTCGAGCTGCCTCGCCTCGTCGAGAAGCTCCCTGTACCGACCGATGACCTTGAGGACAGGTGCTTTGACGCGGACTTGCTCGGTAAGCAGGTCGATCATCTGCTCATGCGAAGCAAGGATCTCGTCTGTGGGCAGAGGCTCGTCCATGTTGGAGTCGGCTTCCGCAGAGACGTCGATAAAGAAGGAAGGGAAGGAGGCGTGACGCTCCTCGTCGGTGAGGAAGAGCGAGTCCCAGAGGGTGGCGATGCGTTCCCTCGTCTTGGTGATGAAGAGCGACATGTGCTGAGCCTTGAGCTGCTTCATCTTTTCGAGCTCGGCCTGATATGCTTCGATGACGTCCATTGTGCTGCCTCGGTGGTCCATGACGAAGGCGTCCATCTCCTCTTCGGGAACATCAAACTTGGCCCAGAGCTCACTGAGCTCATCGTAGAGGTCCTGGATAAGCATCTCGCGACGCGACTTTTCTGCCTCTAGCCACTGAAGCTTCTTTGCTGCGCGGGTTAGGTTGAGTTCGGAAGGTTCGAGAAGGTGGGATGGGCTAGCTGAGGTGGATGCCGCCTTGCCTGCTGAAAGCTGCAGCGCCAGATCACCGCTGACCCTGGCTGGTTGTCCACCAAGAGATGCACGCGTCGGCGTTTCCGATAGAAGGTCGTCGATCGCTTGGGTGTTGCGGCCGGCGTCTCTGCGCTCTGGCTGCTCGGTGCTGACAAACTCGCCGATAAACTTGCGTGTCTCGTCGTCGTAAACGGGTTCCAGCTGTAGGTGAGCGAGGATGGCGCGATCAAAGCTGAGCGTGCCTCCACCGCAGTCGATTTCGTCACCCATCTGCTCGGCTTCGAAAACGCGGTCATCGGTGGGTGCTGCTGGCCTAGCGGGTTCGAGGTAGAGTTCCGACCAGAGCTGTACGATTTCGAGCAGGTTGGTCTGGAGTCGTTCGGACCTTGCGTTGACTTCCTTGGAGCATCGAATGATCTCTGCCTCGAACAGGGCCATTCTTGGTTGAGACACGTCGCGCAAGGTGATCGGTGAAGCGGCATCGAGGCTGGTTGCTAACGACTGCGCGCTGTCTGCTGGAATCTGGACGAAGCTGCCAAGGAGAGCAACGTAGGTCTGAAGCTTGGATGAGAGTCGATCCAAGAGCGCCTCTTTGGCAATGTAAGAGGCTTTCAAGCGTGTCTGTTCGGTTTGTAGTTGTGATCGGCGCTGCAAGAGGGGCCGAGAATCTGTCGATGCTGAAGTTGAAGTGGATGCAGACGGCGAGGCGGCAGAGACCATCCGCTGTCCGATGGCATTCTGCAAGGATGGACTGGATGATTTGTCACCCAGCGCTCTCTTGATGTGTGCATTGTCGGTTTCGATCCGAGCACATTCGGCACTCAGGTCTTGCGCCTCCCGTTGCACCTTTCCTATCTGATCGTCGACAGCTGTTTTGAGCGCCTGATGAAGCGCATCCAATGCCCCTTGTAGCGCTTCGGGTGGATGACCGATCTGTGCGTGTAGGCCGATGAGCTTCTGTGTCGAGTCGGACAGCAGCGTCGCCAGAGCCGCTGCGTCCATCATGATGTCGGTCGGATGCAGTCCGCGTCCTCAGAATTGCGGGCGGCCGTCTTGTATCAAAGTTTTGTGAGATTGTAGGCGCACGCCGTGATGAGCCGCGATGGTCGTGATCGACCCTCGTATGTGTCTTTGATGACGCCGTCGTCTGTGTAGGTGACGTCGAATCGGGTATGATGCTGGAAACAGGGTGGTCGAGAAGGGATGGTATCGAGTCCAAGTCAAGAGGATGGTTGGGACGAAATGGCGCCTTTGCAAGTGTCAACTTCCACTGCCAAAAGCTGACTGCGCCACGCTCGGCCATCCCGAAAGCTGAGCCGGCCTCATGCCCAATTTCAGTGTTAGAAAAATAGATTTCTCTGCGATTTGAGCACACGAACGCGTTTGGCCCATTTTGAGTCACGTGCCTCTGAGGAGCAACCTTTTGGCAGCTGAGAACGCGTTGGCAGGCGGAAATTATGCAGGTTCAAGAAAGCGAGCGGGCTTCAGGGTTCTCCTCTCGATTTTGGCTTGTCATGTTGGCTGCAGGTGGGTAAAGGCTGCTGCTGCTGCTGCTGCTGCTGAGTGTTGGTGTGTTCCTCGGCGATGCTCTTTACACATTTCGCGCTGAAGCCTTTGCCAATCGTGACGAGACTCGATGATTGCAGCTCCGATTGACACTCTCTTCTTCCTACTGCTCATCTGCTGGCATCCCTAATCCTGCTCGTCTTTCGTTTCCTTTCGACACGCTCGTTTATACCATCATTCAGCTGCTGCATCGCCCGCCCTTCAGATACCCCGCTCTTGCGTCTTGTCGAGTCAACCTGGTCCTCGGACGCAACACCGCCGCTGCCTCAGCACCCCTCTCATCACCCAGCGATAGACGCCGCCAACCCCAGCATCAAATGTCCTCGCGATACTAGACGGTACCTTCAACTTCTCCTTTGACTCCGACGCTTTCCGCAAAAGAACGCACGACATGGACACGGAACAGCTCACATCGTTCGTCTCAGCCTCGGCTGGCGTCGACGAGGCTACGTCCTCCATTCCGTTGTCGGAGACGCGTCCATCATCAACAGCTAGCGCAGCTACCGAACGGCCTACACTCCAGCTTCAAGCTGCATCTTCATATCCGAGGAAGCCGCCCTCGGTCGATTCCAACTTTTCAAGCGTCCAGGGAAAGACCGCAGGCACACCACCAGACAGCAATCATGCCGACGACATCGACGAGACAGTCAGCTCGATATGGGACGAGTCGGTTCAAGACAAGACGCCACCTGCTCATGCACCATCTGCTCCAGCCGTCGTCACCACAATGCGATCTCCGTCACCAAAGCAGCAAGCTGCCGCGTCGACGATTCGTCCGGATTGGATGACAGATGACCTGGACGAGTCGTGGCCTGAGGAGGAGGAGGAGGAGGAGGAAGCTCAAGCTCAGTCCACCCCAATACAGAGTGGCGGGCCGTCTCGCGCCGATCGATCACAACCACCAGCACGTCCGGCCTCGTCACATGATGTGATCGCAACACCCTCCGCGGCATCACGACCTCTGTCAGCTGGAGTCATCTCCAGTGCGCTTCCGGATCCCGCCTTCTCGGCTGCGCGTCACCAGGCGCGCCGCGCTCTGCTCAAAGGTAGATCTTCAGCTGTCGGTGCACCCGCTCCCAGAAGCCTGGCAGTGACCAATGCGTTCCAGGCTGGGCCTTCGACTCCTTCGCTTCGTCTACCTAGCCACCAAACGCGTCGCAATCGTGTTCGCCGCTCCAATGCAGAGAACCAAGACGGCGACAGCACCATCTGGTCCGAGTCCGAGTCCGATTCTGCTTCCGATTCGCTCTCCAATGGCTCCGTCCCGGATGACTTTGAGAGCGCACGCGGCTCGCCCGCCGAGAACTCCCGCATCACCAACATGCAAACAGCTCCACAGACTGGTCCCGTTTCTCAACGGCAGGCTCAATCTCCTACGGCTGCTTCAGATGCGTCCGGTGCCAAAGGAACGTTCATTCACAAGGCCGACGTTTCATCGCTACCGCCCATCCTGCGTCCGGTCTGGCAAAGCCCGGCCAAGGGCCAGAATGGACAGAACAAGAAAGTCATGACGGCACTTGGCGGCGACATGTTCACTCCCATGCGGCTCCAAACCATGTTCAAAACGCCAACGCCACCCGAAAAGCCGGTTCACAACATCATGTCGGCCGTCACTCCTTTCACCATACCTGCCGAGCCATCTGACAAGGACCTAGGTCAGGCGCAGGAGGGCGAAAAGCAGCAACCCGATCCAGTCAATCAACCGCGACCCTTGCCAACTTCTGACGAGCGAGAACCTGCCTCGCATCCGACAGCACCAGTGACGCCGACGGACGATGCCGCGGTTGACCGCCCGGCCATGAGCATTGGACTTCCAAGCACTCCGTTCACCTTCGAAACACCGCGTGCGCCGATGCAAGATCGCCTGCAGGTATCACGCGGCATGGTTCCGTCCAAGTCGCTGCAAGACATGCAGACTCTTCATCCAAACGGCCTGCAAGCTACAGCTCTCGCTCGTCCCGCCTCAGCTGCGGCCGATCTTGGACTTCTATCCGGTCCTCCTACGCCACACACCCCCATGCGCCTCTTCAAATTCGACTATGACGACGCCGTGACGCGAGCCAAGCTGGAAGACATGGTCAGCGAAAGGACACCGACAGCTGCGCCACAGCCTCCACGCGCTGCTCGCGCTGCTGACATCGAACGCGAGCGCAAACGTCTCCGTCTGGATGTCAGGCTTCGCAAGGTTATGACGGGCGACCTCATGTCCATGCCCATGCTCAGTAACAGTGATGCGACAGGGCAGGCTCCGGAGCAGGCCAAGTCGCAGCTATCCTCCTCGGTTCACCAGCCTATCGTCGACTACGTCAAGGAATCGGCAGGCTTTATGAGCGCTCTTCAGGAGGCGGTCCGGATCCAGTCTGGTCGAGACGCCTCTCCAGAGTGGGCGACAGAAGAGGAAGAGTCGTCGGGTAATGGCGTTGCGAGCACAGAACAGGCCTCATTTCATCAGGGCAAAACAGCCCGTTCTCCATCCGCTTCGGCCTCATCACCACCGAGACGTCGTCGATCGATTGGGCTTGGCCATCGAAAGCATCCGTCACTCCAGCAGGCGGCAGCTCGAGATGACGTGGTTCCATCCGTGCTAGAGCAAGGAAGCCCTCAGCGCATCTCGTCTCGTAGGCTACCGCCCGACTCGTCTTTCATCACCGAGTCGAGCTCCAATGACATCCCCATGTCGTCTACGCTCAAGTCTCGAGCGTCTCTGTCTCGACGCATCGCGGCCCTTGCGAAAGATGGCGAGTCTCCTCGCAAGCTGCTCCGTCGCATCAGCGCAGCAGCCATCGCAGAAGATGAGGTGCAACAGGAATTCGACCGCACGGAAGCCCAGAATGGGCAGGCTTGGGAGCCGGTCAAACTCGCTGAAGAGGTCATCGCTTACCGCGACGAGCAGATACGTCTGCTCGAAGAACGTATCGCTCGACGTCGGCAGATCTACACTCCTGCAAAGGCAACTGCCGTAGCGGAGCACGCATCAGCCGCTGCGGACGTGCCACAGACGGTGCAACGGCCGAAGTTGATCACTTTGCACGAGCCAACCTTGGAAGCGATCGCTGCAAACCGGAAACCGCACGGCAACGTCTCCTCTGAGGAAGACTCGGATGTCGACGAGAGTGTCATGGCCGACGAGATCGGGACACAGAACCAGCAAGATGGAAACACACGCCGATTTCAGGACGGCATCGTCTTGTACGACTCGGAGCGCATCCCTGATCCACCATTGCCCGATCCTTCTAGGGTGCTGCGCAACATTGCGTCCGCCGCCGAGCTGCGAAACAAGGTCTCGGAACGTGCGTCGCTGGCTCGCGCATCGTCTCTGCTCGCTCTGCCCACGCAACCAGGAATCGCAAGCACAGAAGAAGCCGAACACCCGGCCCGACGAGGCGACCGTACCGCCTCTTCCAACACCTTGGTCGACCGCAGCGGCGCGAGGACTGCTTCGGGTGACATTGGATCGCAGCTGACCATCTCAGACCTGGGAGGCAAAGGCGCCACTATCACTCGCACTGGCAGCCTCTTCAACATCAGCCAGATTCCCGAACAAGAGATCGAAAGTCTAGGTCGAGGCAAGCTCAAGTTCAACAAGGAGCTCCATCGCTGGGAAAAGGTGCCGCGATCGCGCTCATCGCAGGAGGACCTGCGTTCGGCAGCGAGTTCGCGAAACGACGTCGGTGAAGGAAGGCCGATGAGCAAATCGCCGATTCCGCCCACCATTCCAGAAGCGTCCGCAGAGCTCTCCAGAAGCAAGGACGTCTTTTCCGAGTCTGCTGAGGAGCAGCAGGCCCGTGTTCAGCTCGGCGCCCGCACAAACTCGTTCCAACAGCGACTCGACAGCCTGTCCTCGAACAGCATCAGTGGTGCCGACGGCAGGGTGAGCGACACGAGCGATCCATTCAGGGACTTTGAGAGTTTTGGTCAAAGCTCGCACGCTCCGACCTCTGCCTCGATGGCTGTCAATGAAGACGACGAGTCGACTCCAAGACCGGTCGAGTCGCAAATCTTTATTTCGGCTCGCGAGCCCCGTCCCACGAGCGGAGCTGCCCAAGCTGCATCGCCACTTGATCTACCGGCCCTGACCTCGGTTCCAGCTCGTGCACCTTCGACCCGGAGCGACAGTCTTCCATCCACCATCCCTAGTGCGATATCAAGCAACGCACAGACCAAAAGTGTGACGCCTAAAGGCCTGGCTCTACGGACATTGCCGACAAACACGGTGCCAAGATCAAGCTCTTCGCTCCGAAATGTCGTCACCTACAGTCCAGACTCGACCGTCAGCAGTCGTCACTCTGGCTCGAGCCAGCTTGCGGCCGAGGATCGAGACGAGCATCGAATCCTCGAAGACCAAGCGCAACCGGCAGGTTCGAAGCGACCTCGCGAAAACATTAATGCTAATGTCTACACGACTCCCGACCGTCGTCTGGCTGGACAGCAATTCGGCACGCCGACTCCCAGAGCCTCAGTGTCTTCTATCTCGACGCCCAAGTCCATTCTTAAGCAGCCTGCCGTCTTCCACAGCGAGGCAGCCGCCCGCCTCAATGGGGGCTCGCACAACAACTCGAGCACTTCTGCCGGAGGTGGCGGAACACCGAATAGGACTATTAGCTTCGCGGACCCACCGTTGGCTGCGCGTGAGCGTAATCTGGATTTGACTCTGCCTTTGCGAGCCGCGGGAGCAGGTCAGCGGGCTCAAAACATGCTCGAGGCTGATGAAGGCGGTGAGAGAGACAGCGAGGACGGACGCACGCAGGCTACATCGAGCGCGCTGAAGATGTTGGCGGATCTTACGCTCGGCGACGAGTCGGCTGTTTTAAAGCCAGCCGCTCTTACGTCTTCAAAGTTGCGCGACCTGGACGCCAATCGATCCCACTGGTCGTACCGCACGCTTCGTCGGCCGCGCAAGACACGTCACGACGCGAATGACGAGGACGATCAGAGCTGGCAACACGACGAAGAGACTTACGACGAGCTGCATGGCTACCCCGATATGACGCTGCTCACGGATGCGTCATTTAACTTTGCGCACGACAAGGTGCTAGAGGCTATCACCGATGTCGAGCCTTGGGAGCCTGGTTGGGATGAGCTGCAGAGCATCAACCTCAGCCGCCGTCGTCTCGAATCGTGTGTGCGGTTGAAGGAGTTCCTGCCCGCCCTCGAGGAGGTTGACTTGCAGACCAACGAGCTCTGCTACCTGACCGGCATCCCAACCTCAGTACGGGTGCTCAATGTCGCTCGAAATCGTCTCACGTCGATGGCGTCGTTCGGACATCTGTTGCATCTCGAAGAGCTTGACATCAGCGGCAACCAGATCGACTCGTTGACGCATCTCGGCTGTCTTAAGCACCTGCACACTCTGAAGGCGGACGGTAACGCCGTCAGCTCACTCGACGGCATCGACAAGATTCGCAGTCTGACGCATGTCAGCTTGTCCGGCAACCGCTTGAGAGGCATCAACTTGGCTACTACGCAGTGGGCGGGGCTTGAGACACTCGACGCCTCTCACAACCAGCTCATTTCGGTCCGAGGACTGTCCCTCATGCGTCGCCTCAAGTCGCTCAACCTCGACCACAATGATCTCAACATGGTGGATCTCTCACCTGTCATGCCTCGACTCCGCGTGCTGCGGGTCAGTGGAAACGTGCATCTGCAGACACTCGACGTTGCGCCAGCCAAGCGATTGCGCACGCTGTACGCCGACTACTGCGATCTCGACCGCATCCAGAACCTCGACCAGCTCGAGAGCCTTGACAACCTCAGCATGCGACAGCAGGCCGAGGCGGCGATTGCATGGCCAGCGGACCAGCTGCGAGATGTTCGTCGGTTGTTCCTCTCGGGCAATGCCTTCCCTCAGGGTATTTCGACCACCAGTGCGATTCTGGAGGCTCGCAAGCCAATTGCAGCGCCACTTTCAGCACAGCCTTCGCTCGGTCAGCCGCTGCGCTTCTTGAACCTGGTCTATCTCGAGCTGTCAGCCTGCCAGCTGATGCAGTTGCCCGAAGACCTGGCCCAGGTCGCGCCGAACCTACGCTCACTTAACTTGGATCACAATCTGATCTCCACACTGCCGAGCCTGTCAGGCATGCAGCGACTCAAGCGCTTGAGCCTGGTCGGCTGCCGTGTCAAGAAAAGCAAGTCGATCATCACCGCCGTTCGAGGCCTATCAGAGCTGCAAGTGCTCGACTGTCGTACCAACCCTTGCACGCTTGGTCTGTACGCCCCCCTCATTGCCCCCTCCTCGACCCCGACCCACCGAGGCGAAGATCTCAGCCCCGATGTCGACTCGATGGCAGCTTCGTGGCTTCCACCCGTGCCCAATGCACAGATCGTCCAGCCGGACCTCGCAGCAAGCGAACGAAGACGTGAATCCCAAGCACAGCGCGAACAGATCGAGCTGCTAGAGAAGTCACATTTCCACAAACGTCAGCCACCGCTCGCAGATTACGCCGTCGATCCGAATGCGACGCTGGCCAAGGCGGCGTTGGAGAAGGAGACGGCGAGAAGGGCTGCTAAGGATGGGGCGAGCTACTCGAGTTTATTCCTCGCGGCCGACGCGCGATTTGTCAAGACGCTGCCGAACCAGTTTTACGAGAGGAGGGTGCTGCATAGGGGACTGCTGGCTATGGCGTGTGCGAAGCTGAACTGGATCGATGGGCTGTTGATTGAGGAGGAGGAGATCGAGGAGGCGGATAGGTTGGTGCAGAGTCGTCGGTTTGACCGGGCTGGTGTAGCGTGATGCTCGGCGAGGTGAGAGGCGTCACTTGATTCAACCGAACCACGACCCGTTCAAGGGCTTCGCTACACTTCTACAGCATTGTATTTCTAGCATGTATTCCATCTGCTCTGTCTACGCATCTCTTGAATGTTCCGTGTACGAGCTGAGCGCAGAGGGTTAAGGTGTAGAAGATGAGCGATGGCGAGCACGACCAACCGAGGCGAGCCGCGGAACGCGGTCAGAATGCAAGGTGGGCGCCGGCAGCGAACCTGCATCGGAGACAAAGCTTAAATCCGGCAAATCGGATAGCCAGTCAGGAGTGGCGAATTTCAAGGCGAGATTTCGCCGGCCGGCGGGGAGGGCAGCAAAGAACATCTCGAACCCTTACTCGATGTCTTCTCATCTTTCCTTCACTGCATCAAAACAAAGATCATCCCCCTGCCGACCCTTCAGACAGGTCCTTGCACATCTTGCTGCTCAAACTGCCGGCTCTCACGAAGAGACGATACTGCCAGCTCGGGCTGAGCTTGCTGCTCGTCGTAGGATCTTCGGTGCATCTACAAATACCCGGTTTGGTTCGACGGATTGCTACCACGTCCTCCATCTCTTCCCCTCTCAAGCTCTTCAGCGGCAGGACATCCTCTTTACAGCGACTGACACCCTTCCAGCCGCTGCAACACTCACAAGCTCACTCTCATCACCTCCAAAGTCGAACGCAACACACCTCAGCAACCTTCAACATGGGCGGCGCCGACCCTTGGGACTGCCTCTACCACGGCATGCTTCCTTTCCACGAGCACTTCCGCCATTCCATCTCTCAAATCTCCGCCCTCCTCCTCACCCTCTCCCCCATCTCCCCGACGCCGCCCAAGAACAAAGTCAACAACCTCGCACAACTGCTCTACATCTCCTCGTCCCTCTGCTCCTCGTTGGAAACGCACCACGCCATCGAAGAACGCTTCATCTTCCCCACGCTCGCCAAGAAGCTGCCCCAATTCGCCCATTCAAGCCAACACACGAAGGAGCATGAACAGATGCATCACGCGCTGGAGGCACTCGAGAGGTATATCGGAGAGGTTGGTAAAGGATTGAGGTCTGGAAAGGTGAAGAATCCGGCTGAGCTCGAGGAGGTGTTTGACTACGAAAAGATGCAAAAGCTGGTTGATGGATTGAAGGGGGTACTGCTGCCACATCTGGCTGCGGAGGAGGCGAGCCTTAGGGCGGATGTGGTGAAGAAGGCTGGATTCGAGCTGGGTGAGATTCGATACCTCATTCGCTAACCTCCAGCCCAGATACGGATGTACGTTATGGACGAATAGATTTCGCATCGTTCAAACAGGGTATATGTGCGATGTGTTATACATGAGGCGATCACAACGTGCGAACGCTTCGAGGACCATTCTCAGCATCCTCCTGATCAGCTCCGTCAAGGTCGCCCTCCCAAGCCGCCCCGTCCTCCGTCGCAGCAGCTGCTGCAGCAAGTCGCTGCTTGTACTCGCGCATGTACGTCGGGAACTTGTCGTAGATCGCGAACAGTCCGCTCTTCTTGGCAAAGATGACCTTGACGAGGGCGATGCCGATCTCTTCTGGCAGCACCGAGCTGGGAGGATCCGCAGGGGGAAGATTGGCGATGAGACCGTAGAAGAGGAGGTCGTCTTCATCGCTAAACGGGTTGCGTTGGACGTGATCCGGTTGGAGGACCTCTTCGATCCATGCAGCTGGGATGACGCGGTGGTCCACCAGGATAGATTGAGCCACGTCCAGACGTCTCGGTCGTGGCGCGGCCTGCAACGCAGACACGACAGCTGCCTTGGCAACGATCTTGAGCGACTCTGGCACGTCCGCATCACCAAATTTGACCGCGGAAAGCGACTTGTAGTAGCAAGACAGCTCGTTGGCTAGGGCGAGGAGCACGCGCCACATCTGCCCACGAGCAGCGAGGAAGAGCGTATGCGCTTCAATGGCAGTACGGTAGAGTCCGAGCTCGAGGGCGAGGTCTCCAACGGTAAGAGCGAGGCCATGGGTGACGGTCCAGTTCTGCGCGCGGACTTTGTCCATGTCCACCACGAGCTCTACGTCGCCTGATTCGGGTTGGACGACCATGCCAGAGTAGCCGGAGCGAGTGTCACCGGCTCCGACTCGGATCTCGTGCATGCAGAAGGGGAGGAAGCCGCCCGCCAGCGTCAACAGGCTGGCTTGCTCCCAGTGGTACGTCTTGCTGTCGGAGCGTGGTGCAGGTACCCATGCCTCGATGGTTGTTGTAGGGTCACCGTTACGAAGAAGGGCCAAGAGTGATCGAACTCCAGCATCAATAACGTCCTTGATGATGCCCCAGTTCTTGCTTAGCTCGCGCTCCTGCTTTGATCGACGTAGGGCTAGTTGAGAGCTGTCGTGCTCTGCTATTGACTCTTCCCCTTCCCTGGTGTGGAATGGGAAGTCAATGCCCATCGAAAGAGCAAACGACGTTACGTAGGAGAGACACTTCTCGAAATGACCTTGACTATACAGGTAGTTGACGGTCCATTCCTGGTTTGTCGATCCTGTACGGTCCGCTTTACGATGCGCCAGTAGATCTGTGGGTCTCGGTACCTCGAAAGTGTCGACATCGAATGGAGTGGTGCTGCTCGAGGATGAGATATACCACGTTGGAACGTCGATCCTGGCCGTATATTCCGCCTTGGCTTTCTCGAAGAGGGCTTTGAGCTTGGCAGCCCGTGGATCCTCGTTGCCTCTTTCTTCGATATCGATCTCGCCGAGCAGACCGTCAAGCGCCGAGAGATCGTGCTCGGTCATGATTGAAGCTGTGAGACAGCTTGCTGCTCCTCTAGTCTGTTCGTGTTATGGCGGAGAAGGAAAAGGAGGTCTCGAGTCAAGCCTCGTGAGAAGAGAGAATCCGAGCTTCGACCAAATCTTGATCGCCGATGTGAGATTCGTTTCTGAATCGGCCGATTTTAGGTGAACCTCCAGGCAACGCTGCCTCGCGCGCTTTGGGTTGCTGGACTGTGCGGATCGAGCTGAGCAGCTGCAAAGACCGCACAAGCGAGAGTGCGGAAAGGGTCCACCACGCTTGCCTTGCTCGAGCCCAATCTTCGGTTTCAGGCGTCGTTGACCCACACTCACCATCACCACCCTCCCCTCTTAATCCATCCGGATCGGTACTCGTTTCACCTTCATGCGTTGACTTCACTTCACTGATAGCACTTCTTCCTCCATCGTTTACGCCCAAGCGTCTACGACTTGGCATCGGACAGCATGACCACCCAGCCACATTCCCAGCCTTTGGTGGTTGGACGCACGGTAGTCAAGTCATGGACACATCTCGTCTCGGCCTTGCTCGCGATCTCCCTACTTCTGACCACAGCAAATGCCTCCAGCAGCGTTCGCGGTACGGCACCTGCTCTCGACCGTCGATACCTGCAAGCTTATACCTCCATCTTCAGCAACGCATCTGCGATAGGCACTCCTGACCGACCACCCAACTGCCCGCCATGTCCAGCACCGGATTGCTTCAACTGTCAGCTGCCCGCATACGAATGCTATCAGTTCGGCGAATGCAACCAGTACGATGGCCTCTGTCGCTGTCCCGTCGGATTCGGTGGACCTGACTGTCTCTCGCCTCTCTGCGGATCACCGGCAGACGGGTCGAAACGATTCCCCAAAGGCGAACCCGGCGATGACAAGTCATGCCAATGCTCCGATGGCTGGGAGGGCCTCAACTGCAACGTCTGCAACACTGACGCTGCCTGTGCCAACTTCCTTCTCGGCGGCGAGCGTCTCGGCGAGAACGGTACCTGCTACGACGGCGGCGCTACCGTCCAACAGAGCTTCCAGCAATGCGACGTCACCAACCAGAAGATCGTCGACATGCTGCCGGATCGTCCACCGCAAGTCACCTTCAGCTGCGACAAGAGCGACGCAAGCTGCAACTTCCAATTCTGGATCGGCGGCCGTGAATCGTTCTACTGCGGTCTCGACGACTGCCAGGAGACAGTCGAGATTGGCAAGTCTTCCAATCGCACCTCCTACGACTGCAAGAAGGTCAGCTGCAAGTGCATCCCGGACCGCATGCTCTGCGGAGAGTCGGGCAGCATCGATATCTCCGAGTTCTTGACTGAGGAGATCAAAGGCCCCGGCAAGATGTCGTGCAAGACCGACGCAGACGGCGTACGCAAGTGTCGCTTCGAGGAGCCAGGCATGAACGGTCTCATCTCGGACGTCTTTGGCGACGAAGCCATCTTCATCACGTGCAAGTCGGGCGAGTGCATCCACTTCAGCCAGGTGCCCGGCTATCAAGCGCCCATCACGCCGGACAAGCCTGTTACGTGGGTCGTGATCAGCGCCATTGCGGCCATCCTACTCGTCATCCTGTGCGTCAGCTTGTTGTGGATGCTGGGACGTCACTATAAAGATGACGAGATCCGACTTGGCAATGTCAGGCTACCGGAGGAGGAAGCCGATCTCATGAAGGATCACATTCCTGCTGCGCTTCACTGGGAGAACGTCGGATACCGTATCGGCTCCAAGGCGCTGCTTGACGGTATCACAGGCTCAGTCAGGCCAGGCGAGGTGATGGCTATCGTCGGCGCCAGCGGTGCAGGCAAAACCACCTTCCTCGACATCCTCGCAAGACGTGAGAAACGCGGCACCACCTCCGGTACCGTCCTGATCAACGGCCGAAAGATGTCCAACCAAGAGTACAAGCGTGTCGTCGGCTTTGTCGACCAAGAAGACCTGCTCATGGAGACCTTGACTGTCTACGAGACGGTTCTGTACTCGGCTCTTCTGCGCCTGCCCAGAGACATGTCGCTGGAAGCCAAGAAGTTCCGCACTCTCGAGACTATGCAGGAGCTCGGCATCCTTGGCATCAGAGACAGCCGCATCGGCGGTTCCGGATTCACTGCAGGCGGAAGCAAGGAAGGACGCGGCATCAGCGGCGGTGAGAAGCGACGAGTCTCGATCGCCTGTGAGCTAGTCACCAGTCCAAGCATTCTCTTCTGCGACGAGCCGACCTCCGGCCTGGACGCATACAACGCTTTCAACGTGGTCCAATCGCTCGTCACGCTCGCCAAGACGTACAAGAGAACCGTCATCTTTTCCATTCACCAGCCGAGATCCAACATTGTCGCCTTGTTCGACAAGCTGCTCTTGCTGGCAGAGGGTCGAGTGGTGTACTCGGGACCGTTCAGCCGTTGCGGCGACTACTTTGATCAGGTCGGGCATCCTTGCCCACCTGGTTTCAATATTGCCGACTTCTTGATTGACCTCACTGCCCGTCGCAACTACTCGGGGGGAGACAACGCCGAGGACGACGTCGAGGGAGGGCATTCGCGTAATGACACCAGCGTCGTCACCACCGGTACCAGCTCGAGGGACGAATCGACCGAGCTCAGGACACGACCCAACTCGATTGCGGAAGAGGGACAGTCACGAGGCAGCCTGCGCAAGAAGACGAGTCGCATCGCCGACGGCTTGCGCAATGCCTTTGCCAACGGTCAGTCGAACGGCAGCGATGTGTGGATGCCGGCGCTGAGCAGCGGGAAGCTCGTGCACCTCGTCAACTCGTTTGCCGAGTCCGACATCTCCAACGACACCAAGAACGAGTTGGATGCTTTCCTGGGACGCGGCGAAAGAGGGGTCGTCAATGACTTGCCTGACCTCGCCAACGAGAGCTCATTGCTGCGGTCGTACAAGAAGGCAGGGCTGTGGACGCAGTTCAAGATCCTGTCGGGACGAGCGTTCAAGAACCTCTACCGCGATCCCATCCTCATGTTTGCGCACTTCGGTCTCGCCATCGTCCTCGCCCTCTTCTGTGGAGTGCTCTATCACGGCGTCACCAACGACATCTCCGGCTTCCAGAACCGTCTCGGACTCTTCTTCTTCATCCTCTCGCTCTTCGGCTTCTCCTGTCTCACCTCGCTCGGCGTCTTTGCCAACGAACGAGCCCTCTTCGTCCGAGAACGCAGCAACGGCTACTACAGCCCTCTCACCTACTTCACGTCCAAACTCCTCTTCGACATCTTCCCGCTCCGCGTGGTGCCACCGTTCCTCTTCGGCGGTTGCGTCTACTTCCTCGTCGGCCTCGTCCCCGGCGTAGCCGAGTTCTGGAAGTTCATCCTCACCCTCGTGCTTTTCTCCCTCTCCGCTTCGTCGGCGGTCTTCTTCATCTCGATCGCCATCTCCGATACGGGCCTCGCCAACCTCGTAGGCTCTCTCACGATGCTTTTCTCGCTCCTCTTCGCCGGACTGCTGATCAACCGAGACCGCATCCCAGGGTATCTGCGGTGGTTACAGCATCTGTCGTTCTTCCATGCGGCGTACGAGGCGCTGATTGTCAACGAGTTGAGGAATTTGAGCTTGAAGGAGCATAAGTACGGGATCGATATAGAGGTGCCCGCGGCGAGCATTATCAGTAGCTTTGGATTTAATAGTCAGGCGTTCTGGTTGCCGGATATTGTCACGCTGGGGGCGCTGTTTGTGGGGTTCACGGCGGCGAGTCTGGGGTGGTTGGTGCTGTTTGTCAGGGAGAGGAAGTAGGTTGCGCTGAGGATCGGAGGGGTTGGTGGTTGCAATGCGATTTCATAGACAGATACGTGACTGCGGTTGGTGATGAGACGGACTGTATTTGGTAGAGTCTGGAAAAGCAAAAAGTGCATGAGGGAGGGGAGGGCAGCTAGAACACCGTTCCGTCGCTAACAACGTTGATCGGAGGTCCACCGGTTTCCGGCCTCTTCTCCTTGGCCACCTCCCTCCCTCCCTTCCAGGTAGCCGCCTCCAACACCTGTTTCAAGTTCAACTCGTCCTCCCCCAGCCCCAACTTGGTCCTGATATTGACAGCGGTTCGGTCGAGAAGGATAACCGTCATCGCACGCCACTCGACGATCGCCGGGTGTTCGGCTGGCAATTCCGGCAACCCACCCTGCTCGCCCGTGCTTGCCTCCAATAGCGCCTTGGTGGGGGTCAGCACTCCCAAATCCACGAACAGCCCTCCGTTTCGGTACTCGGGGAGACCCGTTCCGTGCTGTGCATCGACAAATCGCCAGCCAAGCGTCTTCTCCATCGCCTCCATGAGCGAGTAGCACATCCACTGGGAGAGCTTGTGGAACGGTACCATCGATGCCGCATCGTCCAACGGTTTACCGGTGAGGGAAGAGAGGGTGGAGTTGGGCCAGACATCGCCCATGGCGACGCCGTCGAGGTGGGTGCGGGAGGCGGGCCAGATGGGAGCTAGGCCGTACATGAGGACCTCCCAGAGGACGGGGTAGGATACCTCTGTAACCTGAACCGACTTCTTGGTGGTAGGGTGGTTGGCGAGGTAGTCGACGAGGAACCCTGGACGACGTTGCGCAGGAGCGATGGATTCGGTGGAGGGACCGTGGAAGAAGCCATGAGTGTCAGATTCGAGAGCCTCGCCAAGCTTGACTAGGAGGTTAGCACGACCCTCCAGACCGGTCATAGGGTTCTCGTCGGGGTGTACCTGCATATCAATCGCCAGCATGTCGGGCGACAAATTCTTCAATCCCGCCGCATCGACCTTATGCCTCGCATCCACTTGCGCCATCTCCTGCGCTTCACTCTGCTCCCCGCAAAATCGACCCGCGAGGAACATGTCGAGACTCGCCACCGCCAACCCCTCCGATCGTCCGTATGACAGCCCCGTCTTCTTCTCCTCGTACTTCCAACGAGGCCCCGCACCCGCATCCAGCAGCACCGAGACCATGAACAGATCCACCAGCCGCCTCGCCGCCTCGGTGGCTTGCACGATCCTCTCCGCCATCGGATGCGCATCGAGTGCTGGGGGCCGGCGGACACCCGCCCACTCGCTCAGCAGCGTAGTGATGCGCGGGATGGAACCGACGTCAAAGTGTCGCCATCGACCGTGAGGAGGGATCGAGGCGTAGTTCGTGCCAAAATCGCGCTGGATGATGTCGATGCAGTAGTCGGCGACGTCGGATTCCTTGGTGGCGTCATAGGAGAAGTATTCGAGGCCGCGATTGGAGGAGGCGACGTTGAAGATCTTGAGGCATCGCTCGCGGACAGCGGGGAGCGTGCGTAGGTAGGCGACGTCGGGGGAGACGGCGGATGCTGCGGCGGAGCGAGGGGCCGACATGGTCGCGAGCTGTCACAGCTTGACACGGAGAAGGAGAAGCTGGGACGATGGTGTTGTAAGAACAGAAGCAGTGAATGGTCAGGAGGAATGGTAACTGGCAGGGCGGAGGAGGACTGGCTCGTGCGGGGTGGGAGCGTGCGTTTTTGCTCGCTGATATCCAGACGCTTGGCTGCAGTTCCGAAGATCCGTTGCCAGGGTCCAAGTTGCTCATATCGCTGCTCTTGGCACACGTCTGACGGCTCGGATTTGGCCGTGCCCTCGATACCCACCTTCAAACAAAGATCCATGTTCGTCCTGACTTGGTCTGTGACGCTTGCATCCGTCTCATCTGGCTCTTGGGCCACGATCCAGCGTCTCAACAAGGAAGATCGTGACGAAAGAAGAAATCGCTGATTGTGCCAAACTCTTATCTGTAGCCTCGCCTATCTCCCTATTCCGATTAGCCGGCCACCTCGTTCACCTAGACACCAAGCAGTCCTTTCCACCGCAATTGCATAGCACCAACAACCTCCTATCACATCAATCACGTTCAATTTGCCGTTACGAATGTGGCATAAGTTATGTTGAATTCTCAAGTGTATAGACAGCAGCGTCTCGAGAAGCCTCTAGTTGGCAGATCCACGTCCGATCGCCTTCATCTCAGCACCGATGTTAGCTAGCTTCGGCAGCGGTTCCGCTCCCTCCGCTGAAGGAGGTGGCAAGAAGCCGACCGCTAGCAACCAGGCCAGATACGTTCCAACGAGCGAGCGGTCGACGCCCATCACCGTACCCTGCGCCTTGCCCTCCGAAGCGGCATCGAGGATCGCCTGCGTATGACGGTCGTCGAGCTCGGGCGACTTGGTCGAGGTTGGCAAATCATCCAGCACAAAGTGAAGCAGCGGGAACAGCGCGTTGTCCTCGACCGAGCCCGAGCTGCTGGTGAGAACATGCTCTTCCAGCCTCGCCCGCCATTGCACGTACTCGGTTTGCTCCACCTTCCACCCGTACCGGCTCAGCTGCCCCAGCATGTCGTTGAACCGAATGCTCGGGTGGTTGGTGACGTGGAACACCTTAGCATAGGTACCAGGCGTCTTGTTGATGGTCGGGAGCTCCTTGGCGTTGTTGAGACACGCCAGAGTTGCAATGCGCGCAACGTGGTCGACGGGAACCATGTTGATCGAGTTGTGCATGTCTGGGATGAGTCCGAGCTGGATCGATCCCTTGACGAGACGCCAGAGGAAGTCGTCCGTGTTGGTCACCGCCGTTGTCGAGTCGCCGACGACGTAGCCGGGTCGTACGATCGAGGCTTTGAGGCCACGAGAGGCGGCGATCATGATGAGTTTTTCGGCTACCCACTTGGATTGGCCGTAACCCGTGGTGAGACCCTTGGCGTTAGCCTCGATGTCGTCCGTTTCGGGCACACCGTGGAGCTGAGACTCGGAGCCGGCCTTGGCGGGATCTTGACCGTGCAGGATCGAGTCGGAGAGGTGGATGTAGTGATCCGTGTCGAGCGCAGAGGTACTCGAGACGAAGGTGAGGGTCTTGGCCTTCTTGCCCGTGTTGCAGAGCTTGATGGCGCAGATGGTCGAGCCGACGTTGGCAGCCCGCAGCTTGCTGTATGGGTACACCCAGTGGACGAGAGCGCCGTTGTGCAGGATGTCGTCGACCTCGTCCGCAAGCTTGGCGTAGACTTGCTCCGACATGCCCAAACGCTGAGGCGCCGCAAGGTCTCCGAGGACAACTTCGAGCTTGCCCTCGCTCACCCATCGGTCGTCCCAGATGCCTCGCGCCTTGCATCCTTCACGTAGTCGCTCGAGTGCATTGGCCTCCGACTTGGCTCGGATGTGCGCGTATACTTTGGCCACGCTCGACGATCGCTTGGTCAGCAAATCGTAGAGGACGAAAGCGCCAAGGAAACCGGTGACACCAGTGACTAGGACGGTTCGAGGTCCTTCACTGGCGCTGCGGACCTTGTCGCCGGCGAACGACTCGGGCAGGCTGGGTGTCAAAGTGGCCACGTCGGCTCCGTAATTTTCGTCCAGGTTGGCCTCGTCCGAGGGCTTGGCAGAGGCGGGCGCGGCGCTGTCGTGGGCAGCACCAAGGCCAAGGTCAGACTGACGCAGCTGGTCAACAGCCTTGGCCAGCCCACGAACCGTGGGAGCATCGAACACGACACCAAGCGGGACATTGATCACGAACTGCTTGCGCATCTCGAACACGAGACGGGTAGCCAGGATCGAGTGACCGCCCAGATCGAAGAAGCTCTCGTCGAGCGGGATCGGTGAAGGCGCGTTGGGCAGCAGTCGCGACCAGAGCTCAACCACCGAGCGCTCTGTCGGTGTGGCGGACGCGAGAGCGGCTGCAGCGTCCGCGTTGCTCTTGCTGGCAGAAGAGCTGGAGCCCGCGGCAGCAACCATGGCAGTGTCTGGGAACGGAAGAGCCGGCTTGTCGATCTTGCCGTTCGGGTTGAGAGGCATCTTGTTGAGCGGCACGAACAGCGTGGGCACCGAGTAGGCAGGCAGCTTCCTCTTGAGGTGGTCGCGGATGTCCTTGATCAGCTTGCGGTAGCGTCGCATGCCCCTGACTAGCATTGCATCGCGAGCAGCCTTTCCACTTGCACCAGCCGCGTCGACATCGTCGTCCGTGACGAGCTCCTCAAACTCGGCAGCACCAGGGCCGGGTACGAAATACGATACCAGCACCTTCTCCTCGTCCTTGTCACGACGAACCAAGGTGACGTTCTCGCGGACGTGAGGATGACGCGAAAGGTGGGTGTCGATCTCGCCGAGCTCGATACGGAAACCCCGGATCTTGATCTGGTCGTCGGCACGACCAGTGCACTCGACAGTGCCGTCGGGCAGGTATCGTCCAAGGTCACCGGTCTTGTACATGCGATCGCGGATGCCCTTCCAGAACTGACCCTCGGGCTTGTCCTTGATGGTGTCTGGGAAGCTGAGGTTGGGGGCGAGGAAGTTGGGCATGAACTTCTCAGCCGTCACCTCGGGAGGACCCAGGTAGCCTTCGGCGAGACCACCACTTCGGACGTAGATCTCGCCGACCTCGCCCACCGCGCAGGTTGCAGTGCGCTCGTTGCGGTTGACGACGAGGAGCTGGACATTGATCATACCTTGACCAGCGGGCATGATATCCTTCTGCGTCTGCAAGAAGGTGGTCGAGGTGCTGACGGGTGGAATGGCAAAGTAGCTGACGGCACGTTGAGTCTCGGTGGTGCCGTACATGTTGATGATGCAGACGTTGGAGGCCAGAGCTTGCAGACGCGTGCAGTCACGTTTAGTCAAGACGTCTCCAACGAAGAAGGCGTTGCGAAGCGAAGGGATCAGAGCAGTGGCCTGAGCGCTGAGCAATTGACCCATCGCAGGCGTGAGATGGGTGACGGTGGCCTTGGAGGCAGCCATCCACTCTGCGAGACGTCCGGGTGTGCCAATGTCTTCCGATGTCGGGATGTGCAGTTCAGCGCCGAAGAAGAGCGGTGTGAAGATGTCACGTTGGATCGGGTCGTGAGCAATACCGGAAAGCATGGTGAATCGTTCGTGTGCACCGAGACCGAAGCGCTCGCCCATCCAAGGGAAGAAATGCGTGAGCGAAAAGTGTCGTCCCTTGACACCCTTGGGGATACCAGTTGAGCCAGACGTGAAAGAGAGTGTGCCGACGCTGTCGGGACCGAGAATGACGTTCGTGCTCTCGCCGGCCAACGACTGCTCCTTGGCGAGAATATCATCGGCGCCCTGGGATGATGCACCACCTCGAACCGAGCCGTCGTCCAGCAACTCGAGAGCCGGGATCTCGGTGCGAAGCTCGAGCTCGTCCTGGATACACTTGCGGACAGATGGCTGCAAGGTCCCGGCCTTGGCCAGTACGATAAGCGCTCGCGGCTTGGCAACCTGCAGGTAGATGTTCTGACGCGAGGGAGGGTAGGCAGGGTCGATGACGCTGAAGGTGGCGCCCGCCTTGAGAGTGCCGAGGACAGCGACGACCAGGTCAACGCCACGATGAGCATATGTGGTGACCACCTCCTCGCGCTGAACGCCAGCTTGCAGAAGATGGTGGGCAACGACATTCGAAGCGCGATCCAGTTGAGCGTAGGTGATTTCACGAACCCGGCTTGCGGGCGCAGCAGGCTCGGAAAGAGACCCAGACTCATCAGAGAGCGACTCGACGATGCACCTGCGGTCGGGATGAGCGCGTGCGTTGCGCTCAAAGATCTGGGTGATTGCCCCTCGGAATCCACACCATTCGAGATCCTTGGTTGGATCTGGCAGGAAGGCATTCTCCTCCTGTGTTCGAATGGGAAGACTGCCGACAGGCGAAGCAGGGTTGGCAGCAGCTACAGAGATGAGCTGGGAGAGCTGTGCCAAGACAAGCTGCATACGCTGTGAGGAAAAGATCAAGGAGTTGTAGGACAGGTGCACCGCAATGTTGGGTACGAGCGAGTCGCGAAAGGTGTGACTTGCACTTGCACCTGCTGATGGTGTCGCAGACTCGGCAGGAGTGGCAGAATCGTCGCCGGGCGTGGCTCCTGGCTTGGTCAGGAAGACGGTAAGATCCGTGGTGAGCGAGGTCGACTGCATGAAGTTGCGTGCCTTGCCTCCTGTCTCGTCGAAGAAGCGAACTCGGAAGATGGGCGCGCTCTGAACACCTTCTGGGAGGGGACCCTCGCGCTCGGCACGCTCGGCCTCGACACGCTTGACGATCTCATCATATGGGATAGCATCGGCCGCTGCCTCCTTCTCGACCTGCTGGATACGTCGAACAATCTGCCAGAAGGGATCGTTGGGCTCGATCGGGATCCTGAGGATGAGCGGCTCGCCAGTGTAGGGATTTGAAGAGCCAATGACGAGATCTGTGTCGCCGGTGTATCGGTGAAGCAACACGCAGAAAGCGGCCAGAAGGAGATGGAACGGCGTGGGACTGGCGTTGTCATCATCATCGTCGCTGGCATGCTCAGCGGGATGAAGATCGAGCTCGTGATGAAGGGCGAGACGAACGAGATCCTTTCTTGTCGCGGATGAGAGGTTCGAAGAGGCAAGTGCTTGAACCAATTGAGAGGTGGCTGGCCTCGGATAGTCTGTGGGCAGTGCGATGCTCGGCAACGACGTGAGTCTTGCCGACCATCGATCCAGGCTCGCCTGAAGATTTGCTGTCGATATCGCCATCATGACAGACGAAACGCGAGTCTTGAGATGGCGGAAGGAAGGCAGGAAGTGATTGCCCTTCTCAGTCACCTTTCTCACGCCTCGATTCCTTCTCGAGCTTCGACTTCGGCATTTTACCGAGAAGACGAGTCACGAGCCAACGTCAGTCACTCGGCTCAACCGCGCTCAGATCTTCTTCCTTCTCAAAAGATTTTTTTCTACATGCTCGCTTCCAGCCAGGCTCTAACACCTTTGTACAAATCGACCCCGTTGCCGTCGCCACGTGGTTGTGGCAGGGTTAATTAAGGCCCGGCTGTGCTCTGAGACAGAGGCAGGATTAAGCTAAGGTTATGACGCTGCCGTTGCTTGCCGGTTGCTCTGTGATCCGGCCTCGCTTGATTGTATGGCTGCCAGGTCATGGCGGATCCTCCATCCATCTCTCACCTTGACCTCAAGTCTTTGCCATCCATTGACAGTGTTCGTGCTTCAAAGGAGACTCTTGACATCGAGCCATTGTCTTCAAAGAGGATGCTGGAAGAGCCAATCCAGCGAGGCTCGCAATCTTTCACCAACTTCCTGGCTCGAACGACTGCTCCAGTTTCGATCATGGCATCAACGCAAGAACCGCTTCTCGTAGCAGAAGGGTCTAGCTCGACAGACAGAAGCAGTGCAAAGCCCTCGCCTGAAACGCTCAATGACTTCGCCAAGATTGACGCCGCAGACCGCGTCCGCTCTGCTGTTCGCACCGATCGTCTCGAAAAGACACTGGAGGAACAGCGGCGAGGCGACAAGAACGATGCCACTTCTCGTTGGCGCAGGGCAGGACTCATGGCGGAACAGCTAGGCAAGCAGGACCCAGCCCCTGAGCCCGCCGTCAGAGGAGAAGCAGCATCGCCTCGTCGTCCCAAGAAGGCGTCCTCTCCGCCCAACTCCCCACCAGCCCCCGTCGATTCACTCACACAGCAGCTCCTTGGAAGCAGTTTCTTCGACAAGCTTCCTTTCTCGTTCAAGAATGAAGCAGAGAAGGAGGAGTTCATCCGTGAGTCCAAAGTGTTGACCAAGCGGATGGAGGATCAAAACTGGCTCGAGATGCTCGATCCCAAGCATCGATACGGAAGCAACCTCAAGCATTATCATCGATACTGGAACCTCAAGGCGGACACCAAGCAGAACTTCTTGCACTGGCTCGACGAGGGCGAAGGCAAGGATCTCAGCTTGGAAGAATGTCCTCGATCCAAACTTGAAGCAGAGCGCATCAGCTACCTGACCGCTGACCAGCGACGCAACTACATGACATACATCGACAACGAGGCAGAAGTGCCCACTCACAATCAGCTCGGAGATCTCAAGGCCCACTTCAAGCCGCATGCAGGCAAGGGACGTCTACGCTGGTGCCGCACAGGAGAGCTAGTCAGCACGTCCAAGTACGATCATGGTGATCTAGGAAAGGGCAGGGGTGTGGCTCTGCGTCAGTCACAAGAATGGCAAGATGCCATAGCCACGGGCGACGTCTGCGAGGTGGTCCGTGATGACAAGATCAAGTATCGCAGATCCAACTCGTCGGGTTCCTCTGACAGCTTTACTTCAGATTCGAGCTCATCGGATGAAGCGCATTCCTCGAAGGAGGGCCCCACTCCTCAGCAAGTGCCGGAGAAGCCAGCCTCGACAAAGGTCAAAGGACCGAAAACCAATCCAGAAGAGAAGCAGCAGACTCGAAAGGAAAAGCTTCTCGAGAAAGCCAATTTGGGACCGAAGTACCTCATCAAGCAAAAGCTTGGCCTCTATCCTTCCGCCGATCGACAGCAGATCGTCAAGGGTGACTCTGACTCCGCAAAGGAGCGAGAGCAAGAGCAAGAAGAAGGGTTAACCTCGCGTCCGGATGCTCTCATCCGTCGACGCAAAGCTGATACGTGGATCTTCGTCACGGATCTTTCGTACAATTTGTACATCGGAATCAAGCAGCGCGGTCGCTTTCAGCACTCTTCGCTGCTCGCAGGATCGCTCGTCACAGTGGCCGGCGTTCTCAAAGCGAAAGACGGCGTCATCGTGTCCATCTACCCCTGGAGCGGTCACTATCGCTCTTCGTCACAGCACTTCGAAGAATTCATTCGGCGATTGCAAGAGCGCGGTCTGGACACAAGTCAGATCAATGTCACCAAGGCGAAGTGGGTCATGGAAGTCGTCAATCGCTACGGCATCTATCGCAAGAAGAAGGACCGCAAGATCAAGGATGTCAAGGACCGGATGCATGATGCCTGGCATTCTCGTGAAGATTCCAAGCCCACCTCATGACCTCGCACATGCATTTCATCGCTATGATCTTTGGCAAGCATTCCGACGCTCTTTTCTACTGTAGCAACGCGAAGTTGGAGCTCTGCTTCGACGCTGCTCAGGCCCGCTCTTCTATACGGCACCAGCTTATACCCGCATCTTTGTTGAATCGATGTGCTCATTGGAATCCTCGCTGTGCAACCCACTATCGTAGAGGTCTGCAAGCCCACACGGAGGCGTCAGCCAGTGAACAACGAATGATGCAACAATCGATACCCACCAACAAAATGAAGTGTGACATTGCCAATCTCGGCGAGCTGAAGCACCTTTCGACGAGTGTGCTCGGTCCAGCGTCGGCGTTTCTCGCGGTCAAATGAAGCCGTCCACCTGGTTGGCATGAAAGTTAGGCCACCGAGTACAGCACGACGTCAGGGGAGGCTGCCCACCTTCATCGCCTTGTTGGGACGAAACTTGACCTGTTGCACTTCACCGAGGGACATTTGTCGCTGAATCCCTGGGATTGACTAAGTGTGTCCCCACCGGACCGACGGGTGCAAACCATACTTAAGGCCGTCCTTGCAGTCGACCTCGTTCTCCCCTTTCTATTGTCCCTCTCCTCATCACTTTTGTCTCTTGTCTGCTTCAAAGCAGTCTGAGCTCCCGTTTTCCCTTGTCCTCGCCACGTCTGCTAGCCGGCTAGTGGCAAACTACGTTCTTTACCTCAACTCGAATCTTTGCTGCCCACATCGCTGGTGATTGACCAACGCAATGAGGGTCGCCATCATCTGCGCCTTTGTCTTTGGCGTCACCTCGGTGGCTGCTTCCTCGTCGCAGACGCTTGCCGACGATCATTATTTGCGAACGAGCGATCGCCGTGGTTCTCAAGCTCCGACTCAGAGACGCGATGAAGAAAACGTCAAGAAGGCGCGCTCCAAACACCATCTCGACGCACTCCTCGCCAAGCGCGGTGAGTCCGGAGCGGTGGCAGAGATCGGCGAGAACCTCGCTGGCGTCCTCAAAGGAGCCGTAGGTGGCAAGGGCGGTGAAGCCGCTGCAGGCCACCTCGCTTCCTCATCCGGTGCGACCGCTCATGTCCCTCTTCGAATCCCCGAAGCGCATCCTTACCCAGCACCCAGCTTCGAGCCTCCTCGCTACACCAGTCACTACCCCGCCCCTCCTCCCTATGGCCACGATCCCACTCTAAACGCCAAGGTCGACAAGATCGGGTCCAAGCTCAAGAACCTCAAGCAGACCCAGGCCGAGCATCAAAAGCAGATCATGCTGATGGAGGAGCTTCAAGCCAAGCAGATGATGCATGCCGATCACATGGCGGCTGCTGCTGCCCCTCCTGGCAAGCTGGCAAAGAAAGGTTGGGGTACAGGCGCACTGGCTTTGGGTGTCGGCGGTGGTCTCGCCGCTGGCTACGGCTTGACCAAGATGTTTGATACCAAGCCTTCCGACTCTACCACCGGATACAACCAGGAGGATCTGGATGCGCTCAAGGGTGCCGGTGGTGCCGGCCCGGGTACAGCTCCTGTCGATGGTGCTCCTCAGGGTCAGGGTGGCGCTGGAGGTGCTGCTGCCGACAACGACATCGCCGATGGCCCTTACCGGATTCCCAACTCGAACCTGATCTGGTTGACCGATCGCGAAGGTCAGACCCACGTCCTGGATCCCTCTCAGAACATGGCCGAGGTGGCCCCTCCCCAGGGCTGGCAGCCTCCTAGTCAGAACGGCGGCGCCGCTGGCAGTGGTGCTGCTAGTGGTGTTGCTCCACCTCCTTCTTCAGACGGTGGCGCCGGATCTAATGGTGCTTCCATGGGCCGTGGTGCCAGCGGTGAGCAGTCACCCGCAGCTTCTGGCGCTGTTTCGGACACGAATGCTGGCGCCAAGACTGCTGGTGGCGACAGCACGGACAGCTCTTCCCCTGACGGCAACTCTCAAGCTGGAGCTAATGGAGTCGCCCAGCCTAATCAGAGCGCTGGTCGACCCAAGCCGGTGTGGGACGACAGTGTCAAGCTGTGGTATGTGACGAGCCCCAAGGGCACCAAGTACTACATCGACGATCAGACCGGCTACTTTATCAACTCGCAGACGGGCGATGTGAGCGATCCCAAGACCGGCCAGATCGTCTACCGCGGCGACGAGCTCATGAACAACGGCAACGGAGGTGGTGGCAGCGCCGCAAGCCAGGGTCGAGCTCGGGCTGGTGGCGGAGGCTCTGCTGGTGCTGACAGATCTAATGGAGGTGGTGGAGCCGGCATGGGTGACGATTCTGGACGGATGCAGAAGCGCAGCCTTCGACACCGCAAGGTATGATGCCTCTTCTTGACTCCTTCCCCCCGCGTCCGAGAGGCCTTCCATGTCAATTCGCTTTCTTTCCGTCAACATGTGTCCTCAATAACATGTTCTGATTGCATCTTCTCTGTTTCGTTCTGCTCTTATTTTGTGCGACTACAGATCGAGAAGCGTCAGTATTCTAAGGCTGCTTATCAGTGAGTCTCCCCCATCGCCGGCACTCTGCTCGAAGGTTCGCGTTGCTGACATTTCTTGACATGCTCCTACACAGAGCCGCGAGTCCCGCTCTGCGAGAGCAAGCGCGACAAGCCATGCTTCGAGACTCCTCCTCCACTAGCTCCGCCTTGAGCTCTGTCAAGAAGGCAGGCATGGGCAAGACTCTCGCCAAGGGCGCTGTCGGCATCGGCGCCCTCGTTGCTCTTGTCCTTGGTCTTGGCGCCATCGCTCATCCGACCCGTCCGAACACAACGCCGGATAACGAGTACGGGCTGGTGCCGACCGACGCTTGCGACGTGTACGGTCAGCCGATCATGAAGGATTTCCGCGGGGTGCTGTGGAACAAGTCGACGTACAGCCGTGTCGATATGAGCGACATGTCTTCGATTCATAGCTGTACGGCTGAAGAGATGGCTGCGGCTGGGCAGGGCGGTGCCAGTGCGCTTCAGCAGAAGCGCGACCTTTGCAAACAGAAAAGTCCCCTGCCGGCTGGCTTGATCGCAGCGGTCCAAAAGGACGTCGCTCACGAGGTCGCCACGGTCGAGCTTGGCTCAGCACCCCAACCACGATCCACCAAGGCCATCGGCGCATTGGAGAAGCGACAGATGAAAGCCATCAGCGCCCTCCTCCCCTCCATGTCAGCTTCCGGCACGATGGCAGTCGGAGGTGCCGCTCTCATCACCGCCATCTTCCTCCACAGTATCCACCAGAAAAAGCTCAAGGCGCTCCAAGACGACTACAACAGCCGCTACCACTCTGCAGGCGAGGCCGCTAGCTCGGTCGGCAACGCCATCAGCACGGGAGCCAACGGGCAGCTGTTCAACCCCCTCACCGGCAACCTCGTTATGGTGGACCAGAGCACCAACACGTACTACGACTCGGGGTCGGGTGAGCAGGTGAGCTCAAAGACGGGGATGCCTTTCAGATACGGTGGAGGTGATGACAAGAAGGCGAAGCAGCAGCCACAGCGATTGCCGGTCGATCAAGATGGAAATGTGTCTGGCGACTCGTCCGAGGTGCAGCAGGCGATGGCACAGTGGGAACAAATGACACCGCAACAGCAGCAGCGGTTGCTGGCCCAGTATGGAGGTGTTGCGAATCAGATCTTGAACTCGCCTGACCCGAATGCTGCTTTGCAAGCTTGGAGTGCTCAGCAGTCGGGGAAGGATGTGCCTCAGCAGCGACAGCAGGAGCAGTATCCCACACAGCGCTTCCAGTCTCAGCAGTGATTTGGACTCCCCTCTCATTGCAGCTTTCCTGACCAGCATCATTTGCTGTCTGCTCAGTCCCGTTTCTCCTCGTCAGAATGACACGGTCCTTTCTCCGTCTGGTACATCTGTGTGTGTGGGTGGCTGCGGTCTGAGCGAAAGCAAATTGGAAGGTGTGTGAGAGCGGAGAAAGCTGGCCTGTGTGGAGGAGAAAAAGGGTCGGCTCTACGCCAAAGGCAGTCGCGGTTCGCGTGAGAGCGTGTCACTTTTTCTGCCAGCCTCGCCCTCACACGTCAAAAAGTGCGCGTGATTCAGGGTTCTTCTCGTGAAGCGGCCAAGGGAGCAGGACGTGTTGGCGTACTGCAGTCGCGAAAGGGCGCTCGCTGTGCCACGAGCTAGGCAGGTCTCGGTGCGTGCAAAGCAAGTCGTTGGATAGGACTAGCTTTCTTCCCTTCTCCCGTCATCCAGCTTACCAACTATCCGACATCAGACAAGTCTCTGCACTCTGCTGTGATAGCCACGACAGCAGCGCCGTGACGCGTTGGCATCAGCATAGAGCATATCGACCACCTCCTTTCGCGATCAGACCAGAGCAACTGCCAGATAGGATCAGACCATAGACACGAACACTCGAGCACAGTCAGCAACACCGCCAAAGATGATGCATGATCTTCCCACGCCTGCGCCGTCATCGGACCCACCGGTGCCCGGATCGTCTCCGATCAAGGCGCTCAAGGGAGTCAAGCCGCTCGAGAGCGTCAAGGCGCGACCCTTCACCCCACTCGACCTCAACATCGTCGGATCCAGGGCGAAGGCGTTCCAGGATGCAAGGGAGAAGGCAGGCGCCACGCCTCCTCCTTCTTCGCCTCCCGCCTCGTCGGTCTTCCACTCCTCTCCGGTCGCGCCGACGCGTCAGCAAGCGCTCGGCTTGTCACCGATCAAGCAGCAGCGCCCTTTTGCAGCGTCGATAACTCCTGTGCGCAGCATCATTCTCGAACAGAGCCAGACCAGCCTCGACCTTGCAGCTACACCTGGTTCCGAACAGCGAATTGCCCAACTTCCAACCCTTGGACTGGTCTCGAACCCAGAGCGCGAGTCGGATGCCGACGCGGTGCCCAATCTGCTGTTTGGCAGCAAGAGCGTCAGCTTGGTCATTGGCCGATCCAAGCCTTCTGGTCAGCCTCACGCTTCCAGTGCATCGTCCGCAGCCGATATCCCTGCCTCTATGCAAGGCCTCGGATGCAACAAGATCCTACGCGTCAATCTGCCCAACGAGGCTCGTCACGTCTCGCGTGTTCACGCCATCGTCGAATGGATCCCCTTTGTCACGCGTTCTGCCCCGAACAAGAAGACAGGTGTCTCGAGCTTCACCGCCAAACCCTCTCCCATCGCTGCCAGCATCGCGACTCGGACCGGAACAAGTTCAAATGGAACCTTCATCGTCCGCATCGTCGGCCAGAATGGTCTGATCGTCGATGGAAAGCGTCGACGTGAGGGTCAGGTTCTGCGACTCACATCCGGGAAATCCTTGATCGACTTCTTTGGCGTCAAGTGTCGCTTTCAACACATCCCTTCCAGCGCTGATCTGCAGCCTTCGCCTGTCAAATCGATGCAGGCGCTCGTTGCCGAGTGGTCGCAGCGCGTCACGTCGCCTGTCAAGAAGCGATCGGTTGTCGCGGAGCTGCCGTCCAGCGAAACGCAGATCGCCTCCAGCTCGCCTCCTGCCAGCTCTCCACCTGGCATGCTCGGGTTGATGTCGCCCAGCAAGCGCACAGCTGCAGCGAAGCAAGATCATCACGACGAAGCAGACGACGACGTCACGAGCTCCCCTACACCTGTCAACCGCCGAAGTGGCGGTCTCGTGGCTGGACCCCTCAACATCCGACAGGTACGAGCCGGCGATAGCGACCAGGAAGTGGGTGGCAACGCTCTTGGCGGAATGGGCGAGGATGACGATGACGAAGACGACGAGAGTGACGACGAGGATTATGTGCCCGCAGCTCGCGACTCCAACCAAAAGTCGTTGCTTATGACGCGCAAGCCTCTCGCCGACGTTGTCGATGACGCTTCTGACAGCAGCTCGCTCTCCGACCTCGACTCTGGGATCGTCGACCAGCAGATTGGTGTCTCTGCTCTTGCGACCCAGCTCACGGCAGCCGAGCCGACAGCGCCAGCTCCGCGAAAGCGTACGGAAACAGCAGGTAGCAACGCCTCGAGCCGCGGCGCCTCGTCCAAGCCCGCTGTATCGGACGCCCTGACTGAATCCCAGACCAGGATGCCTCCTCCTCCCACCACCACCGTCACTCACGTCCGCAACGCCGCCCGCCGATCTGCCAGCAACAGCCCTGTCCCCTCCTCGCCCCTCCCCGGCTCCTCCGTCCACGACCTCCAATCCCTCGCCCGCAACTGCGTTCGCCAGCTCGCCCCCACCTACGACCTCCCTGGCCTCCTCGCCGGTGCCATCGTCTTCCACCGCACTGCCACCATCAGCGCCTCCGAAGCCGTCCGTTCCGTCCTCACCACCACCCCCGGCCTCATGAAGGGCGAAGCGGGTGAACACTCGGTTGCCTTCAGCCCATCTAAGCGCAAGCTTCCGGGCGCCGCCACCCTGCAACACGGATGCATTGTGGATGGATGGCCTACGAGCAGTGAATCGAACGAAAGGTGGGTTTCGATCGCGCGAAAGGCGTGGAGAGAGCATCTCGAGGTGGTGCTGCAGTCGTCTGCTATGTTTGGCGTCATCCAGCGTGCGGGCAAGGATGCGTCTGGAAACCCACTCGAGTGCTGGTATTATTACGATAAGGAGAACGACCCGGATAGGGAGAGGGCGGAGAATCTGGGCGTGTTTGCGAAGCCGATGAGGAAGGCGCTTAAGGGTCAGAAACCCATCTTCTGGAAGAGGGGCGGATATGCCCGTCAGCAGGAAGAGATCAACGCTCAAGAGTCTTCCTCTGACCTCACTTCGACCTCGTCCTCGGCAAGGAAGATGGAGAACGAGTCGATGGATATCGCCAGCGCACCACTGCCCTCCTCCGCCGTTTCAAACAACCGCAAAAGGAAGGCGAATGCGGTAGCGTCTCAGTCGCAGCAGACGGAGACGCAGGGGTTGGGCAACGACGAGGAGAAGCGCCGCGAAAGGTTGCGAGCCAAGATTGCAAAGAGCGGGCTATGGGACGAGACGCAGCCAGAGGAGAAGGAGGAGCCCACGTGGGATCGAAAGGGCGACCAGGATTACAGGAAGGGTCGCAAATAGAAGGATGAGCTCTTCCGTAGACCATCATCCACGATGCTCCGATTCCGACCGTCTTTGATTCGCCTCTCATACTGCTCCCGTTTTGCTTGTTTCTCGAAAGACTCGCTGTACCGATGCATTCACCATTGACTCATAGCACCGTCGCATCCAGCATTGTTGTGAGGAGCGTGACGGTAAGCTACGAGGGTTCGGGATCGGTATACGGAGACCACACAAGGTTCAAAAGCCGGTCAAGCTCGGAAACTTTGTTTGTGTACCGCTGTACAGCTGCTTAGCCTAGAACAAAAGGGCGAAATACGCATTTCAGCGATGCACGACGCTCGTAGGCGGAGTTTGGAGGAGATTTGATGCCGTCATCGTGCTGAGAGCCGCTCTGCCTCGTAATCTGATTGCCTTCGGGCATCAACTCGGACTGCGCACCTCGTCCGAGCATCCCGACTATCATATCCCCATACTACGCGGATGCGATCGTTTCTCGTTGACACTGACCTTATCTGCGAGTGCTCCGCTGTATGACCGAGTCAGACCAAGGCTGCATGCAGCGCGCCGATCCCTCTGACCAGCAAAAAAAGGCAAAGTCTTGTAAATCCCGTTTGCACTGAGCAACTTTCAGGGGTAAGCTTAGGGCATCAAAGTCGGCATCGTAACCACCAATGAAAGCTGTCGGTCAAACAGATCAGCTCTATGCCGACACCGACATTGTTGCGACGGCAACTTGGTGGGAGGGCTACAGAGCAAACGTCGGGAGAAGGCCGGCCAATATCGATTCCGACCTTCGCGGTCGGGGTCGGGGTCGTGTTTGTTTTTTATTGAAATAACTTTATTCTTTGTTTTGTTTGCTAGGGGCGCCTCAGCACGGCAAATGTACTGCTCAGCTTGGCATGATCCTAAGGCACCCTCTTGGCTCGCTCGATCCTCTTTCCCCTCTTCCTCCTTAACTACATCACACATCAAACCTCGCCATAGACATATAATCGCCCGCCATGTCATATTTTCTCACAGAAAGTTCATGAGATCGGCTCCATATTGGGCTCACCTTGACCTGAACGACAACACCATACACAACGAAGAGGCACCATGAACTCGATCGACCCCGGCTCAGTCCCGCCGCTCAGCTCTGTGCTGCAGCAGCAAGCTGGCAGCACCGCCAGCACGGCTCAGGCCTCTCACGATGGAGCCTCCGTCACTGTCGGCTCGTCCTCACAGCACGCCTCCTACAATGGCCTCTCGAATAGAAAGAGAAACACCGGCAAGGATAACGATGAAAAGGCCGCTTCTACCAACGCCAGAGACCCCACCCACAAAAAACGCAAGAACGGCCGCGCCCCCGATACATACCCCCTCTTTGACGGCGACAAGCCCTGGTCGCAGCGATCCTGGGCGTACGAGCTGATGCCCTTCCGTGGCATGTGGTACGATCTTCGACGACGCAAGCCCTACCTCGCCAGCGACTGGATCGAGGGCTTCGAGCCGCGAAACTGGTGGACCGTCGCCAACAGCGTCATTCGAATGTACTTTATCAATCTCATGCCCGCCATCGCCTACATTCTCGACATGAACTACCGCACCGGCGGATCGTACGGCGTCAACGAGGTCATCCTCGCCTCTGCCCTGGCCGCCATCGTCTTCTCCATCTTCTCCGTCCAGCCACTCACCTTTGTCGGAGTCACCGGTCTGATCAACCTCGTCAACTACACCCAGTACAACATCTTTGTTGGCTACTACGGATTCGACCGCCTTAACTACCTCCGTATCCAGGCGTGGTCGCTCATCTGGGCTGCGGGCTTCCACTTCATCGTCGCCATCTTCAATGTGTGCGACTTTACCCGCTTCATCACCGACATGACTTCGGAGACGTTCGGCTTCTACGTCGGCATCATCTACATCCAGAAGGGCATCGAGCTGCTTATCGAGGAATTCGAGCCGCTTCCGCTCGACAACGCCACCGGATGGCTCTCGGTGACCATTGCCATCCTGTTCACCATCTCGGTCTACCTCGTGGCCAAGGTGGGCAACACCACCTACCTTCCCTTCAAGATGCGCAACTTTGTCGCCGGCTACGCATTCGCTGCCGGGTGTATCTTCTGGACCGGCTTCAGCCACTTCCCCAAGAACTCGCTCGAGCGGGTGCCTATCGAGCGGGTGCCCATCACGCGGGCGTTCTACCCGACCATCGACCGTTCCTGGTTCATCGACTTTTGGAACATTGAGCTCAAGTACGTCTTTGTCGGTGCGCCCCTCGGCTTCCTCATCATGCTGCTCTTCTACTTTGACCACAACGTCAGCAGTGTCATGGCGCAAGCTCGAAACTACCCCGTGCGCAAGCCTGCCGGTTTCCACTGGGATTTCTTCCTTCTTGGCATCACCACGCTCGTGTCTGGCTTCCTCGGTCTGCCCGCGCCGAACGGGCTCGTACCCCAAGCTCCCGTTCACACTGAAACGCTATCCGTCTACAAGCAGGTGGAAAAGCCCGATGTCGACAAGCGTATCGCCCGCGAAACCTTCTCCAAGCGCAAAACAAAGACGCGATCGGTGAAGCAGCAACACATTGTCAACGTGCGCGTCGTCGAGAACCGTCTCTCGCACCTCATCATCGGATTGCTCACCCTAGGCACCATGACGCGGCCCCTCCTCGTTGTGCTCGGAACGATGCCGCGCGCCGTGTTTGCGGGTATCTTTATCCTCGTCGGATGGGCATCCATCGAGCGGAACAGTATCACCCTTCGCACCCTGGCCATCTTCCGAGACCGCCGCCTCGCCCCACCTGACGAACCGCTCAACACGGTGCGTCGGAGCAAGATCGCGCTGTTCGTGGGTATTCAGTGGCTGTTTGCTGCGATGACGATTGCTATCTCCGCGACGATTGCGGGAATCGGCTTTCCGGTGCTGATCACACTGCTCATCCCGGTGCGGTACTGGTTGGTGCCGAAGTGGTTTAGCCCGTTGGAGCTGAAGATCCTCGACGCGCCCACGGCGGATGCAGACGGCGTGCTGGCTTCGCTCGGCCACGAACCCGAACGCGTCACCGGCAGAGGCGTAGAGATCGCGTTGGATACAAAGATCGCCGGCTCGATGTACCACAAGAAGTCGCTCCTCGACGAGGATGATACCGACGAGGAGGAGGGGGGAGGCGGGATGGGCGGGGAGAAGTCCGCATCGCAGTTCAGGGACGATTATGCCAAGCACCAGCGGGAGGATGAAGAGGCACGTGTGGGTGAGGGCGTAGATGCTTCGCCGAGGGAAGCGGTGAGGACCGTCGCGGGGGTGGGCGGGCATCAGACGGCCGATCCTGAGCGACACGTCGCTGCGGCCTCGGGAGGCGGAGTGGTTGCCTCTGGGCTCGGATCCGGTGCTGAAGCCGCAGCTGAGGATGACAGGTTGGAGGAGGCTGAGCAGGTGGCTGAGGCCGAAGATGCTCGACGGGAGGTTCAGCCGGAGCAAGCGAAATCGGAGGCACCTGCTGTATCGCAAGCCTCGAAGGTCGAGCTGGAGCAGACCACGGCGAAGGAAGCGACATCAGCTCCTCCGGAAGAGCCAACACGACCAGCCACGTCTCAGTTTGTCGAGCAGATCACCGAGCCAGCCGCTTCGAGTTCAGGGAAGGAGGTCAAGTCGCCCAAGAAGCGTCGCTATGTCACGGTAGAGAACCCTCCGAGAGGAGCCGGCGCCCCACCGCCTCCCGGTCAGTGGAGGCAGGACGAGTCTCAGCAGTAGTCGCGGATAGAATCATATTCTTCTCCCTTCGTGTTTCCTCAGTATCAGGCTGCCATTATCTGTCTCGTGTGAGTGTGATCCGACCTGAGTGTCAACTTGTGAGGGATGCTCGGCCTTTTGAATGATGATGGCGGACGTGAGGAGATTGCGGAAATCGGAAGTGGACTTTTTGGTGAGTTAAGAAGAAAGTTGACCTGCACCTCCTCGTCCTCGTGCTTGACGCTTTCGAGCTCGCCTGCCATCTTTCGGCATCCTTAGTGCACCTCAAGACGCAGTAAGGTCACACCAGAGCCATGAGTGTAGCACGCTGCTGCACAATCAGGGTCTCGACCTTGAGTACGAGCATTACAAGGAGCTCGTCCAGGGCGGCACTCAGCGTTCGAAGGTCAGCCCTCCACACGAAGTCACTCTCATCCGACCGACCATCACCATCCCATTCAATTCCCGCACACCTCCCTGCCGTAGCCCTCCGCAACACTCGCTCCTTCAGCTCGTCAGCACCAGGGCAAGTCGCCGAAGCGACTCCTCCGCACGCCGAGAAGCACGCCATCTCGGCGCTCCGCAACATCTCGATCATCGCCCACATCGATGCGGGCAAGACCACCCTCACCGAACGACTCTTGCATCTCACCAACGCGCTCGGCGGCTCCTCCTCGAGCAGTTCAAACGCTCTCCCGGGCGACGTCGACTCGGGAAGCACCGTAACCGACTTTCTCGAGCAGGAGCGGCAGAGAGGCATCACCATCCAATCGGCTGCCGTTGGCCCAGTGTGGTGGCCTCCACCCTCCCCCAAGACCTCACCCAAGCAGGATCAAGCGAGGACTACGGTGGGTATAACCCTCGTAGATACACCAGGGCACATTGATTTCGGCATCGAAGTAGAGCGTGCGCTGCGCGTGGTCGATGGCGCCGTGGTCGTGCTGGACGGCGTGGAGGGGGTTGAATCTCAGACTGAAAACGTCTGGTCTCAGGCGGCGAGGTACGACGTGAAAGCGTCGATCCTGTTTATCAACAAGCTCGATCGTATGGGCAGCTCCATCTCGCAATCTCTGCGAAGCGTGATTCGTTCAGGGATGCACTCGCGCCCCCTCCTGCTGCAGCTACCCGTTCCGGTCAGCGGCAACGACGAGCCGGGGATAGCAGGCTTGGTCGACCTGATCGAGATGCAGTCCCTCACGTTCTCGGGCAAGGCTGGCGAGGTCGTCCATCGCAAATCGCTGCAAGAATCCGACGGGATGTTCGACGAGGCCAAGAAAGCGCGGCATGCGCTAGTGGAGTGTCTCGCGAGCCTGGACGAGCAGCTGCTCGAGGAGCTCTTCTCACTACCAACCGGCTCCAACGAGGAGCCGCACGCCAAGATGCCCGCCACCTCGCTTCGGTCGGCGATACGCCGCCAAACATTAGCGGGCACCATCCTTCCCGTCCTCTGCGGCTCGGCTGCGAAGAACGTCGGCATCCAACCTCTCCTCGACGCCATCGCCGATTTCCTACCTAGCCCGCTCGACAAGCCTGACGTCCTCGGCACCGTCGCAAGCTCCAAGCCCGCACAGGGAGGCAGTACCGCGGACGAATCAAGACAAGTACCCATCTCGCTCTCCGACCGTCGTACCACCGCCCTCGCCTTCAAAGTGGTCCACGACAAACGGCGCGGTCCCACCACCTTCGTCCGCGTCTATTCCGGCAAGCTCCAACGCTCCACCGTCCTCTTCAACACCACCACCACTTCGCGAGAGCGACTCTCACGTGTGCTCTTCCCGTTCGCAGATCAGTACGTCGAGACGGATACGCTGAGGGCGGGGCAGATCGGAGTGCTGCTCGGCCTGCGCGACACGAGGACGGGCGATACGCTCGTCGACATCTCCTCCTCCTCCTCCTCCAGCTCCAAAGGGACATCTGCGGGGAAACCGACGCTGGATGCGAACGAGGTGAAGAGTTTGGGGCTGAAGCGCGTGCACATCCCACCGCCGGTGTTTAGCATGTCGTTGGAGCCGGCTAGCAAGTCGGATGTCGACGCCGTGTCGGATGCGCTCAATCTGCTGATTCGCACTGATCCCTCGCTGCGGTTGGACGAGGCGGGAGCGGGTACGACGGGTCAAACGGTGCTGAGCGGGATGGGAGAGCTGCATTTGGAGATTGCCAAGGATAGGCTGGCGAACGAGTTTGGTGTGAATGCAAGGATGGGCGCTGTGAGGGTGTCGTACAGGGAGACGCTGGATGAAGCGGTGGGGGAGCTGGAGAGGGAGGAGGTGGTGGAGAGGGAGTTGGCGGGGAAGAAGATCAAGATTGGGGCCAGGGTCAAGGTGAGGGCGTTGAGGGAGGATGAGATGGAGCTGGCGAGTGGAGCGGATGCGGCGGCGTTGGGTGGGAACGTCGTCAACGTGTCGTTCGCCGCCCCAGACGGAGGTGAGGGTGCTGGAAGGAGGGTTGAGAAAGCAGGTGCGGAAGATGAAGGCGACATCGAAGCGTACCTCGCCGAGACACCTCGACAGGCTCGCAGCAACGCTCCCACAAAAGGCTCCACCCCCACCACCCCAGACAGCCCCTCAGGCCTTCCCCCCGGCCTCGACCCCACCACCCTCACCACGATGTTCCGAACCGGCATGGTCGCCGCCCTCTCCCGCGGCCCCCTCACCTCAAACCCGGTCATGAACCTCCACATCACCATCTCCCACATCGAGATGTTCGGCGAGCTCTCCTCCTCCGCGGCCATCTCCTACCTTCTCTCCCACCTTCTCCGCAAGGTCCTCCGTACCGAACCAACAATCAACCCGAACACCGGACTGGCCACTTCGACGCCGTTACCGCTGACGACGCTGATGGAACCCATGATGACGACGCGCATCACGCTTCCCGAGGTGCATCTGGGCAAAGTGATCAACGACCTCACCGCCGAACAGAACGGGATGGTGCAGGATGTCGTACATCTCTCCTCTGCTAGCCCCGATGACAAGGTGGCAGAGGTGGAGGAGGTGTACATACCAAGCGCGGCGAATCGGTTCGAACAGCAGTCGTCGGCGGCGTCGAGCGGCGCCGGTGCAGGCAAAGGGGAGGGGGGGTTGGGCAAGGCAGAGATCCATGCGGTGGTGCCGCTGGCGAAGCTGGTCAAGTACTCGTCGAAGCTGCGGGCGCTGACGGCGGGCAATGCGCAGTTCAGCATGCAGTTGGAAGGGTTTGCAAAGGTGTCCAAGGGGAGGCAGGCGGAGATTCTCGCCGAACTGGGTCGCTAGGCTTCATCAACTCTTGATCGTGACAAGATGGCGTTCATGCAAACACATCACTCATCAAACACCTGTGTCGCAGCAAACGAGACGGTCTGTGGCGTGTTTATATCGAGCAAAGTCTATTGAGCAAGCTTCAAGCCCTGTTAGGCAGACGAAGCAGGGAAATCCTTGCCGTTGACCCTAATCCTGTCTCTCGCCTCCATCAACCCCGACCCCCGCTCATACTCCTCCAGCAACCCCTGATTAACCTTGCTACCCCCACACACCTCCACCACCACATTCAACCTCCTCCCCTTGTCCCAACCCTCAGTCGCCTCCAAAACCCTTTCCAAGATCCACGGGTGATACACCGGCGTCAACGCCGACGCACAGCTCAACTCGACCATTCTCTTCTTGCCATCTTCTGCTGGATCCTGGCTGAACTGCCAGCAGGCGGAGGCGGAGAGGTTGTCGGTGACGGTGAGCGTGGTGATAGGACTGGTGTTGGAGTGAAAGTGGATGGCATCGTGGAGGGTGGAGAGGGAGCACTTCTTGGTGCCCATTGAGGTGCATTTGCTTTCGATGGCTTTGAGCGCCACTACGTCGTCTGGTAGCTCGTCGTGGGTCGAGAGGTAGCGGTCGAAGGAGCGGTTGAACGAGTCCACGCCAAAGTTCTGGACCGCCACCAACACCGGTGCTTTGCCACCCTTCGCAGTTTGGCGTGTGACACCCTGCATAATCCCTCGCAACAACCCTCCACCACCAACCGAGCTGATCAGCACATGCACACTCTCCCCCTCCGGCATCTGCTCATACACCTCATCCACCAACCCACTATGCCCTCCAACCAGCACGTCGCCTACAAAGGGATGGACATACACCCCAACCCCCTCCCCTTCCTGCTTCATCCTCTCCACCTCGCCCCTCGCAGCCGCGTCCGCCTGATCCCACGAATCACCCCCGACCACAACCCTCGCTCCCTCCCTCCTCAACTTCTCCACAACCTCCCCCTCCGTAGAGGCGGGTACAAAGATCGTACACCCCACACCGGCACGGCTGGCCGCATATGCAACGGCCAACCCCGCATTCCCACCGGAAGACGAGACGAGATGCGTGTTCGACGCGCCGAAGCGGGCGATGGAGAGCTGACAGATAGCAGAGATGCCGCGAATCTTAAACGAGCCAGACGGCTGGTCGCTGTCGAGTTTGAGGTAGATGTTGTGGCCGGTACGCGCGGTGAGCGAGGGCGAGTGGAGGAGAGGCGTGACGAGGTGGAGAGGAGTGGAGAGCGGGTCGGAGAGTGCGGGGATCTCGGAGTGCGGGGAGAGGACCGCGACGGGTTCAGGGGCTGGGATCGTCATGGTTTGGGGCGTTTGTGGTTGAGAAGGAGCTTTCGATGCGCGATTTTTGGCGGTGAGTCTGGAGAGCAGCAAGGTTATATAGACACCCACACAAAGCGCGTTGATCGAGTAGGGCTCTGAAGACGTCACAAGACGACAAGGTGGAGTCACACGATGATGTGGAAGCTCGTCGACGGTTTTGCCCATGTGGCTTGGAACTGACAGCCCGGCGTTGTCTTCGGCGAATTTCGTTCGCGTTCTTCTCGTTCGGCAGCGTCTCCGGGGCACCTCCTCCGTTCATGTCCGCGGAAGCACCCTTCGACGTTCACTCAATGATAGCGACGTGCACAAGCTTGACAGACAGTTAAGCCGCGATGACAGCATCACATTCAGAAGCGCCGCATCATACCCAACCGCCGCTTCCCACCACCATTCCTCGCCGCTCCGTTCGCACCCTCACTCGGCGAGTCACCGCCAATAACGATCGGCGAGCTTCTCGACCCTCCTGCCCCTGACTCTGACGACGGTGGGAGCATGTTGAGCATGCTACTAATCCCCTGAGAGTGTGCTTGTTGGAAGCTGTTCAGGTCTGCCCTCGGTCGCGGCGCGGTACCATCTGCTCGGGCGAGTGCGACCGAGTCCTCGGGTCGCGCTCTGAGCCGTACGGCGTCCGTAAACGACGGTGGCGCTGGTGGCGCCGCCGCTGGTTGACGAGACGGTGGCACGAGAGGCTGCTTCTGCCTCCCGCCAGCGCCACCCACACCCGGACCACGATTCGAGAACGCTCCGTACCCGCTTCCCGTTCGACCTCCTCCACCGCCAAGAGAGGAAGCACGCTGAAAGCCCGAAAACGCACGAGGAGAAGCCTCGTCGTCCACCGCCGAAGAAAAGCT
Source organism: Pseudozyma pruni (assembly GCA_023212685.1). Classification (NCBI taxonomy): domain Eukaryota; kingdom Fungi; phylum Basidiomycota; class Ustilaginomycetes; order Ustilaginales; family Ustilaginaceae; genus Pseudozyma; species Pseudozyma pruni. The sequence goes on from JALBYD010000022.1 coordinate 188,878, forward strand.
GCCCAGCGTCGGCGGCGCGTATCCGAGCTTCTTTCGCACCGCGTCACTGTCCTGTCCCTGACGAGCAGAAGTAGAGCGTAAGCCATCGTCACTATACAAACCGAAGCCCATCTGCGAGTTCCAGCCGCCAGTAGCGCCGCTGTGGACGCCCGAGGTCGTGTACCCACCTGCGCCGCCGTAGCTCGAGTAGGTGCCGAAGCCGGTGATGCGACCGCTGTTCATCTGGTCGACTTGCTGCACTTCCTTGCCCGAGGTCTTTTCCCACTCGCCGATCGTCTGCTTGATCTTGGCCTCGCTCGGCATGGGTTTGCCTGTCACTTTGGATACTGTCTGGACTGCGTCCAGGTCGAGCGTGAGGCGGGCGGTGCAGAACTTGATCGCTTTCGAGGCATCGCACGATCCGCCATTCGTTTTGGACGCAACAGCGGCGACAAAGTTGCTGAGGATCTTGTCCTGGGTGTCGCCGCCCTGCATTCGTGCTGTGACGTGCGTCAGATACAGCATCGTTTCTGCCCGCGTCATGGCAACGTAGAGCAGACGACGCTCTTCGGCGATCTCTTCGGGCTTCTCGCAGCGGAAGGAAGGGAAGGTGCCTTCTTCGATCGCCGGGATGAAGACCACCGGCCACTCGAGACCTTTGGCGGCATGACAGGTCGAGATGGTCACTTTGGGCTTCTTCTTCTCGTCCGTCTTGTCGGCCTCGGCGTCCATGTCGGTTGCCAGGATGGACGCTTCCAGGAAGACGCGAAGTGGTGTCTTTTCTTCGGCGTCGTCGGCGTCGGCGTTGTCATCGACCTGCTCCTCTTTGACCTTGTCGTCGATCTCGTCCAGTCTGCTGAGCAGGGATGACTCGGCCTTGGCATCGTCCTCGCCCTTTCCATCTGCTTCTTCGGAGGAAGATTCCTTCTTTGCGGTACGACGCTTCTTGTTTGGGCCAGGTTTGGCCTTGGCGCTGCTTCGTTCGTCCTCGCTGGAGTCGCAGAGATCGACGACCTCCCTCTTGCTTGGCTTTGACGACCCGGCGGCCGTTCTTGAAGCCTTGCCCCCCTCGCCTTCCACCTTGACGTCCTCGAAGTCGTCCTCATCATCACTGTCCTGGGCATTCTTGCCCTTGCCGGCGCCTTCCTGATTCGAGAGCGTGTGCGACAGGATCTCTTCGATCGGCACTGACGGCGCTCCAGCGGCAGTGTATGTTGTGTTTTCGGCAACGATGGTGGAGAAGGAGATGAGCTCCTGTACGTTTCCCCAACGAGCGTCGTAGTCCTGCTGCGCCTTCAGGTAGTTTTCGTAGTTGATCTTTTCGATGAGCAGACCGATCAACTCAGCTACGGGCTTTCCGGCGCTTGCTGCTTCTCGCACAGCTTGTACAGCTTCGACGAGCTCCTTGAGACCCTTCTTCATGCCTGGTTTGATACCAGGGTTCTTGCCGCCCCTGATGACTCGCTCGACGAGCTCCATCGGTTTGCATCCTTCTGCCTTGGCCATGTTGAGGAGATCGGTGACGCTCTTCTCGCCGATGCCTCGTTTAGGCACGTTGACGACGCGGATGAAGGCTGGTGTAAAGCCAGGATTGTCAGCGAGGGCCAGGTAGGCAAGCAGATCTTTGACCTCCATACGGTCAAAGAACTTGTGTCCGCCCATCATTCTCGAATCGATGCCGCGTGCTTGCAGCTCGGCTTCGATGGCACGCGAGAGGTAGTTGAATCGAAGCAGGATCACAAAGTCGTTGTAATCGAGCATTCCTCCCGAATGCGCAACGAGACGCTTGATTTCGGAAGCGATGTAGGCACCCTCGAGCTGCGCCGAGCCTTGGCACTTGAGCACGACGGGCGATCCACGCGGATGAGACGTGTACAGATCCTTGTCGACGCGCGAAGTGTCCTGTTGCACCACCTTGAGCGCAAGTTCGAGGATCGAGCCGGTGCTTCGATAGTTCTCCTCGAGCCTTGCCTGCTGAGTCCCCTTGAACTCTTTGGTCATCTTGTCGAGGTTGCCGATCTCGGCGCTACGCCAGCCGTAGATGCTTTGATCTGGATCGCCAACGATACTGACTGCTTGCGACGCGGTGGCTAAGAGCCGCATCAGCTCGTACTGCGTGATGTTGGTGTCCTGGAACTCGTCGACGAGCACGTGTCGAATGTTGCGCACCACCTGGTTCTGATGACGGAAGAGCTGTACGCCGTACACGAGCAGGTCGTCAAAGTCCAAGGCATTCGCATCGACCAGCTGCTGCTGATACGAGAAGTAGATGGTCGACATGACCATCTTGAACCCCGCAGAACCAGTGAGTTGTCGTCCTATCGCTGGTTTCCCGGACTTTCCCTTGCCCTTGGCTTCTTCTTGCTGTGCCAGATCTCGGTATCTCACCGGGTCGATCTCCTTTGCTTTGGCTTTGGAGATCTCCGACATGGCGGTCTCGGGCTTGAGGGTGCCCAAGCCTTCTTTCTCGAGATCCGGTTTGAGCTCCTTGAGGATGGCCTTGAACATGCGCTTGGCGTCGTCCGAGTCGATGATGGTGAAGTTGTTGGGCAACTCGATGAGCTTGCCATACTTGCGGAGGTATCTGGCGCATACCGAATGGAAGGTACCGATGACGAGATTGTCGACTCGTTCCTTGCCGATGAGCTTGATGAGTCGCATCTTCATCTCGTTGGCTGCTTTGTTGGTGAAGGTGACGACCAGCACGTCCTCGGGCTTGAGCTTGTTTGCATCGTCGAGGATGAGCCAAGCCACCCGCGAAGTGAGCACACGGGTCTTGCCTGAGCCTGGCCCGGCGAGAATTTGCAGGCATGATGTCGGCGGATGAGTGGCAGCAGCATACTGCGAATCGGACAGCTCTCGAAGATATGCTGGCCTGTCACGATTCTCGGCTGTCTGAGACTTGCTGCTGCCGGCCTGCGCAGAGGTCGAGCCTCGAGACGTGGCTGTGGTAGCGCTGGGTGCCATAGTCGCAGCTCTGAGAGATGACAAAGACTCGAGGACGCCTGGTCCCAGCCAAATGTGCTGATGAGCGCTTCGTGGGTTGCAGGTCGATAAGGCTGATCGGCAGCTCCGAGGCGCCAGAAGAGACTGCCTTCGTGATGGCTGCGCACTGTAGGCCCCTGTGCTAGGAACGTCGAGGAACGTGGCGGTTGGCAGATGCTGAAGGGAAGCTATAGCTGAGCTTGAGTACATGCATGCAAAGCGTGAAGCTCTGATAGTCGAACTGCGCCTGTCTGCCTCGAAATTTTTCCTCCACTTTTGTTACTTTGGACTGAGCCGCTGTTGGTCTCTGCTTCCCAGCCAAAAGCGCGTCATACGTCGCGTAGCGCGCGCAGTCACTCTCTTTCTGCCGCTCTCACAGATCACAGAATTTTGTGCCATCATCTCACCCAGCTGGCTCGGTCCTGCTTCGGTGCAAGTAGAGCGCAGCCCACATTCACCATTTGCCAGTCGGTGAAGCAATCTCATGAAGGGAGTTAGGGGTGCGAAACGTGTGGGGACAAGTGGGACACACCTGGACGTCATCGTATCGTGTCAACTTGCATCGTGACGAAGGCCGAAATTGAGGTGGGACGTGGTGGCAGTGAGGGCCACGCCCACTTCCTTTTGTTTGTGATCGATCTGCCTCGCCATCCGACCCACTGTCCCCGCCGTGGCTCCGCTCAAAGGTCTGTGCCTCGACGCTGTGAGGCTGTGATTGCGCCCTGCTTCACCTCTTTGCATACTTAAGGTTCAGTCTCGAGACGTTGACGAGAGTCCTTTCTTCACTTCACTCCCCGTCGCAAACAAGCACTTTCGCAAGATGAAGACCCTCAGCATCCTCCTCCCCTTCGCCGTCGCCGTGCTGTGCATCCCTGCGCAGGCAACCGTCGTCTCCGACCGACTCGCCGCCAAATCCCACGACGTCACCTGGAAGCAAACGCAAGGCGATCATCTCAGCCAGTCGCAAGGCGCTCTCGGCTCCTCGGTCGAGGGTCACTTCCCCACCATGTCGAAGGACAAGATCGGCATGGGCTGCGGGATCGACTGGAAGCATGGCCAGCTTCATGCCGGTTTCGACGGTGGTGATGCCAACAACGGGGTTGGCGGCGGTTTCGTTTGGACTCAAAAGGCTCTCAGCAGCGTTGGAGGTGTGCATTTCAAGGAAACCAGGATCAATTTCAATGTCACTGTGACGGAGGAGAGCGAGGTGCTGTTCAACGTCAATGGCAAGGATCTCGATTGGGAAGAGGTTCTGAAGCAGGAGAAGAAAGAGGACGGAAAGTATGTCTTGTTCAACGTTGGAAAGCACGGTGGCAAGGCTGAGCCTCCTGCTCCTGCCATCTTGCCTTGATTTTGCCTCGATGAGCACTTCTTTGATTCCATCACGCTTCTCTCACATCGACGAGATATGCTTCAATCACACAGCTATTTTCACTGTCCTCAACTTGCGCTACGAAGACTGGGCTCGTACAGATCAGAGGTGCGGTGCGATTGACTGATGGATAGCGAGACCTAGACAGTCTCTGATTCTTGACTGTCGCCTCCTCCTGCATGCGTTCTGTCTGAGTCGCCTGATCCCGCTCCAGATCCACCTTCCCCACTTTCGTTGGCCGTCACAGGCCTCGCCACCCGTCCCGCACCCTCCGTCGCTTCACCCGTCCCACCCCACTCACTCCTCACCTGCCCCTCGCTATCAAACATCATCCCAGGCCACGTCACTCCAGCCTTTGCAAACTTTTCCTCCTGATCCCTCGTCAGCTTCGCCGCATGAGCACGAAGCAGCTCACGCGACTGTTTGTAGTACTGAGCGTTGAGTTGGGAATTGAAGTAGGATTTCTCGAGGTTGTAGTTGGTCTGAATACCGAGGATGGAGAGCATCGTAGGCACGGCTAGGAGCGAGCCGTAGAAGCCCATCCATTCGATGTCGCCTGCTAGGCCAGGGACGCCCCGCTTACTGACCGGGAGTTTGCGGATGCGGAGCAGGCGGGCGGGCGAGGAAGGAGGCTGGGTAGAGGGAGGAGCGGATGGCGGCGAAGAGGTAAAGGGTTCGTGCTGACGATTGGGTCGCTTTCGAGGACGAGGCTGAGCTTCCTCACCGTGTACGAGTGACGACAAGAGCAGTGAGAACAGCAGAAACTGGAAGCACAGATGAGCGATGCAAACCATCTCGACCTCGATACCCCTGTGTTGGCCCCAGATAGTGGACTGTCGCGATGTGTAAGGAAGGAGGAGAGAAAACGCAAATGCAGAGACCTACCGAAACGATCGCCGTGTTACAGAGGCAGGCACAACCTCCCCCGCTCGATTCACCACTCGCTCTCGCCCACTTCATCATCAAGCACGGCCATTGACCCTCCGCAACGCTGAAATGGGCGTTCGAAGTGCTTCATCCCGTTTCGTCGGTCGCAACGAGTTCTTGTTGTCACGAATCGCTCTCATCCGGTCCGTGTTCCGGACCCATTCCGCAATTGCCGTAGCATCACATTCCACACACGATCACGCTCGAAGACTTTAGAAGAGACATTTTTGACGCTTGCGCCTGTTTGCCAAGCGTTTGCCAGAGAAGGTATTGGGATTGAAGTACGTATGCAGGTACGCGTTCAGTTCCCCGCTTTGGTAAGATGGATGTAGGAATGGGTCTAGACATGATGTTCAACGCCGGTTACGTGGCTTGGTAGAGGCGGCCGACGCAGTGACTCTCAGACAGGCTGAGCGAAAGCCTGTGGAGGAATAGCGTTGCTCGCCTTGAGATTCTGAAAGTTGGTGAAGGCGAGGTTGTAATCCCAGCCGTTCTCCTGAAGACACTGCACTGCGAAGGGGTAGATGAGACCGGTCTGTGTCGCGAGCTGCAGAGACATGGAGTGCTGTTGCTCGTTGATGCCCGCAGCCGGTTGCTGATTCTGCAGATGCGGCGGCAGGGCAGCGCCGTTCGCAGCTGCGGGTCCGGTTGGACCTCCTTGTGGCGCTGCCTGAGGCATGCCGCCGGGTGCTTGACCGCCCTGCTGTGCTGCTTGCAAAGCCTGTGTTTGCTCCGCCGTCACCTCGCCCGTCGGTAGGCTGTCCGGCGCCCAAGCAGAAGGGCTCGAGTAGTGTCGTACGACGAGCTGATCCGACAAGATGACGCAAGGCCATCCGGCGGCGGCAGCTGGGCTGTCAGGTGGCACGGGTGCCACTGTGAACGTACGATCAAACGAGCGGATGCCCTGACTGGGCGCCTCGGCGAATTCGCCGTGCACGTTGATGTAAAGCAGCGCTTCGGGACGCTCTTCGCCCTTGAGCCTGGCGCCGATCACATTGTTCGGAAGCACCCATGAATCGACGACAAACTTGGACGCATCGTTGAGGGGGTGTGAGGTTTTGGCGAGCTTCCTCAGGCACGCGAGGATAGAGCCGACGCCGTTATGAAGAGAGGTATTGCGTACTTTTGGTGTGTGGACACGCATCAGGTTGCGGTTGCCGTTGTCCTGATAGCGATCGAAGCTGAGTTCCTTTTGGTGGGGCATGGTGTGCAGGAAGCCAGCAGCACGTGCTCTGGGCGGTGGCACGACGTTGAGGCAGTAAGAGAACTGAGCCAATGGAGCATAGGCCTCGGCGAGCTGATTCCTGTCCGAATCGTAGAGCGTGAAAAATTTGGAGAGGAAGTTGGGCATGATTGCGCCGGCTTCGGCGTCGACAAAGCCTGGCTTGTTTGGTACGGGGAAGTTGCGGAGAGGAACCTGTGCTGCGTCTGCATCGACCTTCTTGGACTTGGTTGAGGAGGGCAGATTGGCGAAACCGGATTCAGTGGGTGTGACGGGCTTCTGATCCAGCAATGTCAATGTGCGAAATTTGGACAGCACTTCGCGGCGATATCCTTCCTCGTTGCCTGCAGCAATCGCACTTGCATGAATGGGGTTTCCTGTGAGGAGCAGCTCCTTGAGGTTGGCGAGCTTGCTCTTCCTTGCTGCAAATGTGTCGAGATCCTTGGTCCACTTGAGCTCGTTGCCTTCGAGGGAGAGGTTTTGGAGATTCGGGAAGTAGAAGGGCAACGAGCTGACTGGTCCTAGATTGCGGAATCCGTTGTTCGCCAGGGAAATGGTGATGACGTCGGGATAGACTTCCGAGCAGATCTTCCAGATGACATTGCCGAGCTCTCTGGGCGATCCGCTAACACCTGGAGGCTTGATGCCTTCGGACTGTAGGATCGGGTCGGCACGCATGTTCTGTTGGGAGAGAGTTGAGTATGAAAGAGAGTCAGTCAACGAGCTGGGTCGTGTTGAGCTGCATCGGTATGGTGTTGTACGTACCTCGAGGTTGAGAAACTTTGCTTGGGGGTTCCATCGCGAATCGAGGAAGCGTTTGACCAAGGAAATGACATTCTGCGTCTTAGGCATGTCGCTTCCTGAGAAGACGGTGACGCCTCCGCCGGGTATACGACCGCCGCCTTGAGACTTGGACGAGGAGATGCTCTTGAGCACCGAGGCGGTGTTGCCGGCTCGAAGGCCATCGTTGACGTTGACGGCGGCTTTCTTTCCCCTGGCGGGCGGACGGTTGCCAAGCGGGTTGGCACGCTGTCGTGCGAGACGACCTTGCAGAGCGCCTCCGGAGCCATTCTGTTCGTAGTAGAAAGGGCGTTGGGTCGATCGAGGCAAGGATGAATGAGGTCGAAGGGCGATGGTGTCTTGTGTGGTTAGTCAATTTTGTTCTGGTTGTCGACGAGGAATCCACTTTGACGCGAATCTGCTTCACCAATCAAGAGCTTACAGTGCTTTGACGAAGTTCGTGTCTCATGCGGTCCCGTTGTGACATGAAGATGGGATCACTTACGGAACTCGATGGATCCGCACCACCGTTTCGTTGACCTTTGCGACCGCCTGATGCTCCTCCTCTGCTGCGACTCGGGCCAGCAGCGTCCCGCATGCCTACATCACCATCCACGACCAGACCGGCTCCTCGCAGTGCAGCTCCAGCGATGGTGTGGCCGCCACGTCCTGCACCCCTTCCAGGCATGTTGCGAGACGGACTGCGAATCAAAGTGATTGCTCGAAGGCCGGTATGGTAGAAGGATCAAGATGCAGACGGACAGAGAAGAAAGCTGGACGTGTTATTATGGGGCGGAAAAGAGACGAAGTGAAGACGCTGGGCCGAGGAGATGCTGAGTCGAAGAGGAGCCGGATGCAGATGCGGATGCGCAGGATTCGACGGTGTAGGCCCGGATCTAGCTGATGCGCGGGATCGTTGTCTGCAGGTTGCAAAGATGACGAGTCGGCGCTTCGATGAGTATGCCTATGTTGTAGAAGGGAAGTAGTAGGTCGTCGAGGGTGAGGTGGTGATGGTGATGGTGATGGTCGTTGACGAAGGTGCCGATGCGGATGAACGAAGCTGAGCAGCAAACCAAACTTGGCTGGGCGCAGACAACAATTTTACGCCTTTTTTTTTGAACTGCATCTCGGAAAGAGTCTCTTTTCTGCGCCATCTTTTCTCGTGTAAATTAATTTGTCTTCTTCTGCGCAGCGGCAGATTTGGTGCTCACCATCCTCCACTTGCTCACCTCCCGCAGAGACCTCGTGCTGGTCGTCGAAAGCATGAAACACGGACAGACTCAAGGTTGGACGACGTGAAAGACGATGTGAGTAGGGATATATGAGTGGAAGCTAGAATACAATGAAGACGACGAAACGAGAGAGTGACTGGCTAATCGGTGAATCACTTGGTAAAGATGCTGACCACATCGTCGGCTGCGACCACGTGGTTGAGACCGACTTTCTGAGATGTGGGGAACTTGCTGCTCTTGCCGTAGACGAGAGCGTACTTGAACTTCTCGGCCAGCGCTCTGTGGACTTGATGACAGACATGCTCGATGGTGGCACCTTTGCGCACGACGAGCGGATCTGAGAGGTCGGGCCTCTCTCCGCGCTTCTTGGTGTAGATGCGGTTGATGCCGAGCTTATCCCACATGACGTCTTTGAGATAGTCGATGTTGAGATCCTTCTCGACCGAGATGACGACCGAGTTGGGCTGCCTTGCGAGCTTGTCCATCTGCTCCATGCTGATCGAGTCGATCTTGTTGTAGACGTAGAGACAAGGCACGTAGTTGCGGTTGCCGATAACAACGTCGATGAACTCGTCTACGCTGATATCCTCCCGGAGCATGACGTCGAAGTTGTGCATCTTATAGCCTTGCAAGATGGAGCGAATCATCTTTTCGTCGATCTTGGTCAGTGTGAGACCCATCGCCTTGGTGATGACGATGCCTCCGGTGTTCTTCTTGCGCAGCACCACGTCGGGCTTGGACTTGTTGAGACGGATGCCGACCGCCTCGAGTTCCTTCTCCAGCAAGGCACGATGTGTGTCGGGTTTGGTGGCATCGAGCATGATGATGATCATATCGGCTGTTTTTGCTACGGCAACCACCTGTCGACCTCGACCTTTGCCCTCGGAGGCTCCTTCGATGATACCTGGCAAATCGAGGATCTGGATCTTGGCACCTTCGTACTCGAGCACGCCTGGCTGACATGTGAGGGTGGTGAACTCGTACGCTGCTGCTTCCGACTTGGTATCTGTGACTTTGGAGAGGAAACTTGACTTTCCGACCGAGGGGAAACCGATGAGAGCTACACGGGCATCACCGGATTTCATCACATCGAACCCCTCGCCTGGTTTGCCCGACTTCTTTTGCGGCTCGAGGAGCTCATGACGAAGCTTGGCAATCTTGGCTCTGAGCTGACCCAAGTGGTATCTATGAGGGACGATAGCAAGTAGATCAAGCAGGATAGGATGTCAGCGGCAGCTTGCTTTGGATCGGAGCTCGCAATGAAACTCACTCTGTGGCCTTGTTCTTTTGCGTCCTGGCAACCTCATCTTCGAGCTCCTTGATCTTCTCGACGACACCCATGTTGGCGATCGATGTGCTGTTGACGCGCTCTTGACGGGATTCGAGGGCAGTGCTTGCCAAGAAGGTGGATCAGAAGAAGGTCGAGTCGAGATGATGCTGAGCATCCGTTCGATTGACAAAAGTGGCTGAGGCGTGCCAAATTCCAAAAAAAAAAGCTGAAAATTGTTACACCTTCGTAAGTCTTTGCTCAAAAAACAAGTCTCACACGTGACCAGCATGTTCACCGGCAGGGCTAGCGAGATCAACACAGACAGGTCGCTCGCCTCTGAAAGCAGCAAGAAATGAGCGCAGCCAAAATCATCATGCGGGCAGAGTGGAGCAGTGAGTGTTGATTGCGACGAAGGTTCAAGGTCAGCCAGGCCGAAATAACACTTCAGAGCTCAGCTGCGCTCAAAAGGTCAGTCTAGTCAGCGCCTGTTGATCTGTGTCACAACACGCACACGCTCTGTCGTCTGTCTCTCTGCTCTTTCACTTCGACTGCCGCCCATACCTCCAGCCTCCCTCGCTTCCACCACCGATATCAACGTCAAGCTTTGCCGTGGATGTCGCGCATCCCTCTCCCCTCTCGTCAAGAGGAATCTTCCCCTAGCCCCTTACAACCCTCCACCAACCTCCCGCGCTCCAACACCCTCTCCAACATGAGCAGCACCAGCAGCTTCCGCGAGGCCACCGATACGCGCAAGCGTCAGTCCAAACGCGACGAGGCCATCCGCAAGAAGATCGAGGGCGAACTCCAGCGCAAATCTGGCAAACCGTCCACCCCCATGTCGTCGCGCCGTTCCAAGCGCACTGCTAGGCCTCCCGCTGCTGCCGCCGGTACTGTCTCTGCGCTGCGACCTCTACCCGCTCTGACCGTGCCGCAGTCGATTAGCGTCGCTGATGCCAGTCAGCTGTGTGCCGCCAAGCGCACCGATTGCGTGCTCGTCGTCGATGAGGACGAGCATCTCGCCGGTATCTTCACCGCAAAGGATTTGGCGTTCCGCGTCGTCTCTGCTGGTCTGGACGCACGAAACACGCCCGTATCCGCCATCATGACCCGCTCGCCCATGGTCACCCGCGACACCACGTCGGCTACCGAGGCGCTCAACACCATGGTCACGCGTGGCTTCCGTCACCTGCCCGTCTGTAACGAGGACGGCGATGTCGTCGGTCTGCTCGATATCGCCAAGGTGTTCTACGAGGCTCTCGAGAAGCTCGAACGTGCGCACGGATCGTCGCAGAAGCTGTACAATGCGCTCGAAGGTGTCCAGAGCGAGTGGGGGGGTTCGGCCGGTCCTCAGCAGGCCATGCTGTCGTACATCGAGGCTCTGCGTCAGAAGATGAGCATCCCGGACCTTTCCTCCATTCTCGACTCGCGAACGCTCCCCTGCTGCGTCGGTGTCCGCACCACCGTTCGCGAGGCAGCCAAGCTCATGAAGGAGCACCACACCACCGCCGTCTGTGTCATGGAGTCCACCGGCACCGGTCCCGGCACGGGCCAGATCGGTGGCGGTGGCGCTGTCTCGGGCAAGATCGCCGGCATCTTCACCTCCAAGGACGTCGTCCTGCGTGTCATTGCTGCCGGCCTCGATCCCAAGACCTGCTCCGTCGTCCGCGTCATGACTCCCCACCCGGACACGGCTCCGCCTTCGCTGACCATCCAGGAGGCGCTCCGAAAGATGCACGACGGACGCTACCTCAACCTTCCCGTTGTCGACGTCGACAGTCGGCTCGTAGGCATCGTCGACGTGCTCAAGCTCACCTATGCTACGCTCGAGCAGATCAACAGCATGAACGACGAGCAGGGTGGCGCAGACGGTGCTGCAGGCGGACCCATGTGGAACCGTTTCTGGAACTCCTTTGGCCAGACCAACTCTATCGCGGGTGACGACGAATCTGCGGTCTCCGGCAGCATGCGGCCCTCGGAGAGCCAATTTGAGCCCCCCACGCCGAGCAAGGTCAACGGTATCGCAGACATCTCCTCGGACCTACACCCGAACGACTCGGCCAGCGCCGTCGGACACCAAATCACCGCAGACGACGGTGCTAGCGCCATCGGTGTCCCCTCCTCCGCAGCCGTCGAGGCCGACGACGGCACGTACCTGTTCAAGTTCGTCACGCCTTCGGGCAGGACACATCGGTTCCAGGCCAGGTATGACAGCTACGAGACCATCCGCGAGATTGTATGTATCAAATTGGGCGGTGACCCCTTTTTCGACCCTGCCCCTTCCGCGCCGGCCTACGACGTCGGCGAGGGTAACGGCGATGCAGCACCAGCACCGGTAGCCGCGGAGGTTCCGGATCCGAACGACTTCCAGCTCGCCTATACCGACGATGAGGATGATGTGGTGCTTATCACTGCCGATGGCGATGTGCAGGATTCGGTCAAGGTGGCTCGCAAACAGGGACGGGATCGCGTCGTACTGCTGCTGCAGGGAGGGAGGGGGTGGGAGGAGGCTTCCCGCAGCGCTACTGCTTCGTCCTCTGCGAATTCGGCGGCCAAGAAACGCCAGCAGGCGAGGGAAAGCGTCGAGGCGCAACTCCAGAGTGTTGCCGAGGAAGAGGAGAAGGATGCCCAGCCCGAAGATGAGCAGCCCGTAAAGAAATCGGTCAGCAAAAGGACTGGCGATGAGGAGTTGCTCTTCGGAGTGCTGCCAAAGGATCTCGCTCTGCCAGCGGCGATTGGCTTTTTGGGCATCGCAGTGCTCGCCGCGGTCGCGATTACAAAGAGTGGCGCGGGCAACGCTCGTTGAATAGCTGTGCTTGGCAAAATCGTATCTCGTTCATAGCTGGCGCGGTCTGTGTGAGAAGCGTTGAGCTTGAGTCGGGCTTTCATGGCTCGCGCGGTCCGTGTGAGGATGAGATGAAGCTGTGGATTCCGTGAGCGAATGAGATAAGTGATACAGTAGAATACAATGGTGCAAAGCGATACGGCGGCTGCGATCGGCCCGGATTAGAAAGTCAAAGTATGAAAAGTACGATAAAAAAAAGAAGCATCGATATCAGTGTTCGGGACGATGGGGACCAGGCCAAGGTCTCGACGGAGCGTAGAGGCTTGGATTTCTTGTGAGCGCTTCCGGCGGCACAGCGGCGGCGATCGACGGCTCTGATGGAAGAGGTGAGAGCACCGACGGCAAGGGAAAGCGTCCGTTCTGCGGAGACTCGTCGCGGGGAACTTGAGATGGAGCATTGGTGTGGGAGGCGGACGTGCGACGTAACGCGTTCTCTGCCGGTCTGGCTGGTGGCGTGGGCGGCCCCTTGGACGACCTCCCTGCCGAGCCGGGCCCTTTCGCCGAACTGGCGCTCTGCGGCGGGCCCTCGACCGGCGGATCAGGCCCATTCAGTAGCGCAGCCTGAGAGAATACCCAATCCCAGAGATTGTTTTCATTGGCATGGCCAGCAGTAGCAGTGTGTGCCGCAGATCCGCTGGGCTCCTGCCACGGTCGCAGACTGTGTTCATAAGGTCGAGCGAAAGGACGCTGGTCCTGATTCTGGGCAAAGATCGAGCCGTTTGGATGGAGACCATTCGCAGCAGGGTGAGAAGGAGGGGCAACCCAGTTGAGGATTCCGGTAGGATCCGTCGGGTCGACCAAGTCTGTCATGCCTGTGCCCCAGGCCGAGGCGAAAGCGGGCACGATCGACTCGTCTGGGGTCAGGTCCCACAGCAAAGTTGTTGCGTCTCGAGCGCGCGTGTTGGCCGTAGCACAGTCACTGCTGGGGCTTGACCCCTCGATGGGAACCGAGCCGAGACCGTTGCCGTCGAATCGACCCGGCACATCGGGCATCTCCGACATCCGAGCAATGATTTGTCGCGTCAGGGCGGCCAGATCGAGCGATTTGCAAGGTGCAGCCGTGTCCGACGTCGGCTTTTGGCTCGAATCCCACTGCTTGTGCTCCTCTTGCAGCAAAGTCTCGATGATGCAGCTGCCACGATCGGAGCCGGGAGTTTCGCGCATCGCGGAGAGAGCGGCCTGTACCTTGCGGCGACGCCTTTCCCGCGTTTCGGCCGTCATGTCATGGTCAAGCAGGAGCGAGATGGTCAGCGTCAAGGTCGCTCCGAAGAGATGGAGAAAGTTGACCCAGAAGCCATCGATGACCGGGCAAACGCTGCGAAGCAGTTTTTGCGAAGTGACAATCTGCTCGGCGAGCATCGTGCAGGTGGCACGTTCGCTGTAGGATGAGAGACTCCTGCGATTGAGCTTGAGCAAGACGTCGAAAGTCTGTTGATGCAAGAGGGCCCTCTGAACGGCCAAGACGCCCGGTCGCATCTCGTTGCTCTCGAGGCGGTAGAAGGGGGGCAGGTCACTGAGGAAGGTCTCGAGCTTGACATGAAGCAGCTTCTTGTTGATAGGCGAGATGACATCGTAGACGCCTCCGAGAGTGCTCTGCTCGTTGCGGAGATCGATGCTCTCGCGGATGATGTTGGCAAGCTCAATCTGGCAGAGCGTGTAGCTGGTCTCGCAATGGTCGTCGCGGGAGATTTCGTCGGTGAGACCTTCGGATAGACGCACGTCTGTTGTATGCAGAGGCTTGCGAGTGGTCATCTGGGTCGGATGAATGGTGTAGGCGCCTTCGCGCTGCGCTGAGCACCAATCCTTGACGACGAGGTACCACCAGATGCGGACACCTGACTCGAGCTGGATGATGTCGTCTTCGGGATTCTTGGCCGAGGGCATGGCGGTGCCGAGACGATGCAGACCCATGTCGAGGGCGGTCTGGATGGAGATGCGCAGGAGCATACGCAGATATGCCGCGGAATCGCGACCGTCGAGGATCATGAGGAGAGCTGCTTGAATCGCCTTCAGGGAGGCGAGGCTGAAGGTGCGTTCCAAAGCCAAAGCGCGCTTGGCAACGCCGAGCCATTGAAGCGATATATCGTCGCCTCGATTCTTGAGAGCGTTGATCGCGATAAACTCGGGTGCGTTTTCATCGACGAACATGTTTCCTTTCCAAGGATAGAATCGCATGCCAAGACGGAGAACCATGAGGGCGCGAGCGAGATCATGCATATCCAGAGGAGAAGTGAGCAGTTCTTCGACGGTAGCCGCGGTGAGAAAGTCGACGTCTTTACGGAAAGAAGGCATGTGAATGATGCGGCCGGCCAGATTATGACATCGAAGATCAAAGGCATAGATGAGAGCATCGATGATGTGTTTTTCGGGCAACAGGCGCTTGGCCAGCTTGAGGATCTCGATGCGTTCATTGAGAGCGGCTGGCGTGGAAAAGTAGGCATGTGATCCTCTAGTAGAGATGCGACCGGATGTGACGCTGTTGATGTGCTTGTGCATGGCCTTGCCGTGACCGGGTTCACTCACACGAGGATCGGAGGCGGCAAGCTTCTCGAGGGTGACCAGAGAGGTTTCGGTTTCGCCTGGCTCGTCTTCGTCCGAATCGAACGAGGCGGCTGTGGGGCTGTAGCGATCGCGTAAATGGCTGTTTTCGACGACTGAGGGCGCCGAGGTGTGAGAGGCGCGAGAGCTGGTACCGAGCTTGTGCGATGAAAGAGCCGGTTTGTCGGAGGAAGAATGACGACTCGCGGAAGAAGAAGGGGCTCGGGTTGGAGCAATGCCGCTTTGACTGCCTTGAGCAAGCATGCGCTCGAGCTCCTCGACACGTTTGCGGAGGGTTGTGACTTCATCCTCAGGATTGTCCGAGGAGGCGGGTGCCGCCAACTTTGGTCTCTTCCTGCCGCGCGGTACTCTCGGATCTTTGCGGCATTCATCGTGTACGCCCTTGGCTATGCATTGATTGCAGGGCAGATTCGTGTCGCACTTGAGCTTCTTCTGTCGACAGCGGGAGCAGGAAGGGGTGAATCGATGGACGTTGGCGAGTTGTAGCTGCTGTTCAGGCACGAGTTGGTGCATAGGCCGTTGGACGGCAGGAGGTAAGCTGTTCGTAGGTGGTTGCTGCTGTGCATATGGAGCTGCTGGGAATGCCGAAGCGGATGAAGGGGACATCACGTCGACGCGACCCTGCGATGGATGAAGATCCGCCGGAGAACCATGGTGATAAGATGGTCGTCGATGATCCGGATAAGGGGCATGGTGAGGCGATGCGTGATGCGGATAGTCATAGTAGGGCCGACGAGGCGGTGGCGAGAACGATCGTCCCGACATGATGAAGATCAACGGCGGTGCTTCGTCGGATTATAGAGGGGGGATGCCCTGTGAAGGCGTCTATGAGCTGGACCAGAGCATCGGAGGCGGTTGCGGTCGTCGATACCGAGTCGTGTGTGGTGTACCTAGTTCTCCAGATCAAGAAGAGATGCGGGTGGCGTCCGCTGCTGTATAGACGGTGACAAAGAAGAAGCAGTGACGGGTGGTGGTGTCGGCAAGGTGAGGACTGGGGAGTGTGAAGGCGCAGCAGCAAAATAACGTGGTTGAGATGTGCGGAGTTGGTACTGCAGACTGCGATGGTTCGCTTGGGCTCCGAATTCAGTAACCGACAAATCGGGCCTGCCGCTTCCTGCTGCCACTTGCTGGGCACGGTACCGTAGGTTCATAGAATCGGCTAAAAGCCGACCATCACGAGGCAAAGGGTCCAGACCATCGAGAACAGAACCAAGCTAAATTGGCCGAATAAAGCCCGCCCGTCCGATACTTACTTGCCGGTCTGAGGGAGCCCCACCTTGAATCTTGGCTAGCTTCGCGGAGTTGGGCAGTGAGACATACGATAGATGACGCTGTTAGGCATGCTCCTCGTCCGACACAAGTCTGGGCTGTCTTGCTAGTTCTGAGGGAATGAGATGTGCCTGGGTCGCCGGACAGCGCTCGAAGAAAGCACTGATTGGCGATAGGAAGACGTCCAGTGAGTCAAGATGCGTACTTTTGTTTCGGACGGACCGAATCCGTGGAACGAAGCGTGAATGCCTTCGGTATCGGAAGTCAGACCGAGCCTCGGCTGCAGACATGTTTCTCACGCCTAGGGGACCTTCGGTCGGCAGGAGACCGACGCAAAGTGCTTTCGGACTCATCGCCTAGGCAAAATTACTCATCCTGCTTCCGTCACTCTGCTGCACAACAATCGCTACGCCTCCGACGCCAGTGTGAATGTGATATCAGTCTCGCGGTCATGCTGACTGAGCCAGCTCATGATGTGATCTGGAGAGAATGCAAGGCTGGATAGGAGGATGCGACTTTTCGAGGTCAATCTTGAGCGACAACTACCAACACCTTATTGGACTCTTGCAAGATGGTCAACAGATTCGCTCCCATCGATCAGATCCATCAGGCGCTGCACGCCTACCATGTCGTTGCCGATGAACGCGGCGAGATCGTCCCTTCGGTCCACTACTGCGCCTGCAGTGCCACCGGCGACCATTTCCAGTGTCTCATCTACGACTCCGACCAGCCAGATGCCAGGCTCATCGGAGTCGAATACATGATTCCAGAGGAGAAATTTCGGCAGCTGCCCGACGACGAGAAGAAGTACTGGCATTCGCACGTTCACGAGGTGATGAGCGGCACGCTGGTGCTCATCGGACTAAGAGCCGGTGTGATAGCCGATGCTGCAGCTGGAGCGCTCAAGAGTGCCGAAGATGCAGTGAAAGCCGTTGCGGGTGGAGGGGCGACGGGTGGGGCGGTGCCAGACGCTGCTGAGCTCGCGGCACTGGCAAAGCTGAAGAAGCTGTATGGCAAAGCGATGTAAGTTTTTTTTTTCCATATCGAAGCTCGGCATCATCGTCGGAGTATGGACCCGAAGCTGATACACACAGAAATGTCTCACACTATCGCATGCATTGATCCCAAAAATACAGTCACCTCTGGCATCCGCCTACCTCGGATGTACCGCTGGGCGCACCTCGTCTGATGATGCCCATCGATCCCAAATACGACGGAGTTCCCGGCGAGATGATCGCAGCTCGCGATCAGCGATACGGCATCAATACGCAGCTGAAGAAGCAGGAGAGGCAGGATACGCTCACCAAGTCCTACGTGGCTGACGAGGCCGCCGATCAGTACCTTCGCTCGGGCAAGACGCTCCAATTCACAGCCGAGGAGCGCCAGGTCCGTCCTGCCTAGCCGACGCAGGCAACATATCCATTGGCTCATCGTTTCCCTCCCTTCAAGTCACACGCACTTTTCAACCAGTGTCTGTGTTCCATATGTGTGCGATTGCTGCTGAGCCGAGCATTCGAGCTCCCCGCCTTACGTATGACTAGCAACACCCCCGATCTCCTCCTGCACCAATCTCTCCTGCAGATCCCTAATCCCACCGGTGCTCGCTCCCGCCAGCAATCCCAGCTGGAACACCGTCACCGCCGACGCCTTCGGCAGCCTGTATAGCCCCGTCGCCACCGCCGCAGTCCCCACGCCCGCCAGCGAACCATCCGCCCAGTGACCCAGCACCTTGCTCTCGCCACCCACCTGCTGTTGGATCGAGCGTCTCGTCAACTCGGCAGCCCTCTCCGCAAAGCAGAACCCGGTCGTCCACAGTCCGAGTCTGACGCCCTGTTTGAGGCCTCCCTTGGCTGCGCCTAACATCACTTTGTAGTTCTTGGTCTTGCTGTAGAAGTACCATCCTTGAACGGTGTCCGGCAGACGGTGGGCGTTTTCGGCCATAAAGACGAGCCCGGCTTTCTTGCCGCTGGTGAGCATGCCCGAGATGAGGCCCATGGCGAAACCCGTGGTCGGTAGCACGGGGGAGATGGACAGAAGCGAGCCGTTATCCTGCGCTTCGACCGGTGAGTGTACGGCGTATGTTCGGGCCGAGGACGAGGAGATGGAGTCGTTCGAGCGCGTATCCGAGACGTTGGCAAAGCGGCGAGAGACCTCGAAATCGCGCTCGGCATCGAGCTGGGAGCGCAGCGTCGACACCCACTCTTCGAAGCTCGAAGCGTTGCTCAGGTCCGTCAGCGCTTGGTCGACCGATTTTGGCTCTGTCACCGTCGCGTGGCCTGCAGTGTCGTGTTCTGTTGCATCTCTAGCGACCCGCATGTGAGGTGCAGCACCCTCCAAACTCGCCTCGCCGCTCCTCCTGCTGGGAATGATCTTCGTCATGGCTACGACAAATTCGTCCATCGTCTCGACGCCCAGCGCCCACTTTGTCGCTTCCAGCGTGCCGAGCGTCGAAAAGGTGACGATGGAGGTGGCGATGAAGAAGGCTTTCAGCGATAGCCCTACGGGCGACTCGAAGAAGCCTTTCGGTGCTGAGTCGTCGTTGTTTTGCTTCTCCAGTTCTTTGAGGCGACGTTGCTCTTCGGCGGGGACGGGCGTGGAGAGACCGAGAAAGTCGAGGGTGGAGTCCATCTCGCTGTAGTCTATCCTTGGGTCGGTGGGGTGATGGAGCGTCGCTGTTGCTGATGAAGAGGAGCTTGATGTGCCAGTCGGCGCAAGGATGGGTGTGGATGGCGCGTGCCTCGCCGTTGAGGTGGAAGCAGGCGCGGCTTTTCGCCGACGCAGCACGCTAGGCAACGCCCCCGTCTCGTCATCGAAGACCGACGTCGGCGCCTTTGTCCCTGCCGCTTCGATCGCTACCGCTGACCTCTTTGATGGATTCAAGATGGCGGCGTTCATCTGTCGGAACAACCCAAGCGCACTCGTCGACCCTCCGTCATCCGATCCCTCCACCACCTCCGCTCTGGTGAGAGTCGCTCTCTGACTCGGTCTCAGCAGCGCACTCGGCACCGCCGTCCTTCCAGACGCCGCTGCCGATGTCGCGGCTGCACCAGCATGTGAGGCCTCAATGGAAGCCTCGGCCATCTCTTGCGCCTCCTTCAGCGCCTGCAGCTTTGCCTTTCTCAATCCGTAGATGGTGGCTCCGGTGAGACCGACGATGAAGGCGCCTCCTGAGAGCGTTGCGATGAACGTCTTCTTATCCGGAAGCTTGCTTTTGTAGCTCGTTGATGCCTCGGAAGAGGCTGTCGTCGTGGCCATGATGAATGTAGGGTGTCGAGGACGATGTTTGCGGAGAAGAAGCACGAGCAAGGGTGGAACAGCGAGGCATTTCACACACTTTTTGTGACATCTCGGAACGCGGAAAAAAGGTCGCCCGCCAGTGCTCAGCTGTTCATTTCTTCTGTAGCTGAAAAGCAACGCTTCTTTGCAGCTTAGGTGTTACAACAATCTTGAACGTGCCTTCACACCG
This sequence comes from Pseudozyma pruni, assembly GCA_023212685.1. Taxonomy (NCBI): domain Eukaryota; kingdom Fungi; phylum Basidiomycota; class Ustilaginomycetes; order Ustilaginales; family Ustilaginaceae; genus Pseudozyma; species Pseudozyma pruni. The sequence continues at coordinate 208,781 of JALBYD010000022.1, forward strand.
CATCTCTGGGCCTTCAAGTGTAGAACGATAACTGAATGCAAGGTACAATTACAAATGATGTTCAGAAGAGCCGTTCAGAGAAGCTCCAAAGACGAAATGAGCGTACGGCATGATGCCGGGGTATCGTCCAGGACAGCCTTTCACTCCATCCCCCCCAGCTGCGCCTCCAACCGCCTCTTCTTCCCCCTCAACACCTCCACCTCTTCCTTCGTCGTCACATTCGCCACCTCCAGCTGCAGTCCTCTCGAGATTAACTCGGTCCATCTCTTCTCCAACGTCGCCAACTTGCTCCCCACCTCCACCTGATCCTTCTGCCTCAACCTGTTAACCTCATTCGTCTCCGCTTTCATCTTCTCCAGCTGTTCCGAGACTGCACGTATGTTTTGCTCCTGTTGGAAATTCGAGAGGCGCCAGCTGTTGCTTCCGTACTTTTTGAGCAGTTCGATGTTTTTCAGCCGTACGTCCATGTGGCCGAGTTGGGAGTGAGCCGAGTCTACGGCGGCTTGCCATGCGGAGAGGGGGGCGGAATCGCCGTCGGGTGGAGAGGGGAGGGTGTAGCGGTGGGTATCGAGGGGGTGAGGGGAGGGTCGGCCGGTGGAGACGCGTTCGAGCTCGGCTTGGAGGTCGGGGCGTGCTCTGAAGAGTTCGTATGCTGGTGGAAGTCGTGTTGACGAGGAAATATCGACGGGAGGCATGAGCGCTTGTTCTTCTGCTATCAATGCGTCGACTCGAGATCGAAGCCCGGGCTGCAGCTCGAGGTCTCGGTCGAAGTAGGGTAGCGCGTCGGTGGATGCAAGTTCGACCGCGTGGTATGAGAAAGGGTCTTTTGACGAGCTCGCTACGGAGGATACGGCTGTCATGTCTGTGTCTGCGACTTTGTTGTGCGATGTCAGTGCATCAACTCCGTTCGAGGATGATGGTGGATGTGATGGCTCAACCTTGTCAGAAGCGGCGGACCCGTTCGAGGCGCGTCCTTTCCCTTTGGACATGATGCGCGGGTCGCAAGTGGGATTATCTCCACGGATCGACGGCTTGGCTTCTGCTGATGACGGCAGCAGGTGAGATGAATCGATCTCGGACCCTCGTGTGATGTGTGGGGTGAAGGAAGTAAGCACGAAGCAACAAGACTTCGACCTTTTAGAAAGTCGCCTTGAAGCCCGTGATCCGATGTTCTGATCTTCAAATTAGAACTTCGCCCGAGTTTGATCTGTTAGAGCGCTGTCAATTGTCGGCCGTGTGTTTGGCAAATTCGTCTGATTCGGAACCGACGCTTGCGAAGGCAGCCTTCAGCGATCAGCGCACCAGTCAATTGCCAATTTGTCATCCAACGCATATCTTCTCCACCTCTTGCTCGCCATCGCCGTCGTCCCTCTCACATCATACACCATCGCCGTTACGATCATCACAACAGCACGACCGACCGGTGAACATATCGTCATCATGGCCGCCCGCTCGCTCGCATCCAGCACAGTCTTTCGCGCCGTCTCGGCTAGGAACGCCGCATCCTCCAGCTTGAGGGCTTCGGCGGCTCCCCTTGGTCTGCGCGCCTTCTCGTCGTCCGTCTCCAGGTCCTCGGCCCGACCTACTATTCAGGGTGACGGCAAGGGTGACCGCGTCAACACCGTCAGCCCGTTCTTTGAGTCGGCAGGCTCGAACCCGGTGGACCAGTACAAGGCTGTCGCTGGTCCCTTGCACGATTTTGGAAGCTACATCACCTCCTGTACGTCGCTCTCTCACCACCATCCTTCAGCCTCGAACTCCTCAACTGACTCTTTCGCATTTCTCATGCTTTCGCCCCACAGGTCTCCCACGATTCATCCAGCAGTTCAGCGTCGTCAAGGACGAGCTCACCCTCTACGTTGCCCCCGACGCAGTGATCCCGACGCTCACCTTCCTGCGCGACCACACTCAAACCCAGTTCCGCGCATGCATGGACATCTCGGGCGCCGACTACCCCACGCGCTCGCAACGCTTCGAGGTCGTCTACCACCTTCTCTCCGTCCAGTACAACGCGCGTATTCGCGTCAAGACCTACGCCGATGAGGTCCACCCTGTCCCCTCGGCAACGGCAGTCTTCCGATCGGCCGACTGGTACGAGCGCGAAATCTGGGATATGTACGGCGTCTTCTTCATCGGTCACCCTGATCTCAGGAGGATTCTGACCGATTACGGTTTCGAAGGTCACCCGCTGAGGAAGGACTTCCCCCTGACGGGTTACACGGAGGTCAGGTACGACGAGGAGAAGAAGAGGGTGGTGAGTGAGCCTCTGCAGTTGACTCAGGCGTTCAGGAACTTTGAGGCCAACAGCCCATGGGAGCAGGTCGGCGAGGGTGAGAGCTACAAGCCCAACGCGTTCAAGTTGACCCCGCCCAAGCCAAAGGAGGAGGGCAAGGACAAGAAGTAGAAGATGGATGACAGTTGTTGCTTTTGCGAATGTGATTCGTTTTCGTAGATCCGAACTTGTCTGTTCAGCGTATGAGTGACTTTGCAGAGGTCGCCTCTATTTGACACAGGCGCTCACAGAAAGAAAGCTCTGAATCACACACGGGCAGACTGAAGCGCTTGTCAAACATGACCTCTGAGATTGCCTTCAAACAACTCAATACCCGCCATCAAGCTTCCAACTTGTTCACCGCCGACCTAGCCCTCTCCCTCACGTCCAGCTCCACATCCGACTGAGCCAGCTCCAGCATCAGCACATCCAGTCCGAACCTTGCCAACCTCGCCTTTGCCTCCGTATGCAGATCCGGATAACCATCTCTTCCACCTCCACCATTCGCTGCTCCATCCGTCGTCGACAACTTGGGTCGCGAAAGTAAGTTCCCCACACATCTCGCGGCCGCAACACGGATATCCTTCCACGGATGATTGCAGAAGAACGCGAGCGCATCCATGATATCCGGCGATCGCAGGATCAACCGCCTATGCTCCTCGGTGCCGGTGGCTACGTTGACCAGCACGAAAGCGGCCTGTTCGATCACCGCCGCTCCCGGCTCGCCTGCTTCGCGACCGTCCCAGATGCACTTGGCGAGAGTCTGCATGAGCCGTGTGCCGCCGCCGAAGCCGTCGACCATGAACGAGACGTCGGATTCCTTTGTCGCAGCCGCATTGCGGAGGATGTTCAAAGCCTGCTCTAGGAACGGCATTTCGTGCGCAGGTGATTGGCAGATGGATAGGATGAATTCGAAGCCGAGCTTGGACATGACGTCGACTTTGAGCGCCGTGTCGGAATGCGAGAGGAGGTTCTTTAGCGCCCACATGGCATGCAGGCGCAGCTGCTGCGAGCCAGAGAGGTTGCTGCTGCCCGTCCGATCGGAGCGCGCTTTGTCAGCGTGAGACGAGGTGCTGCCGCTGCTTGGCATGGACGCGGCTGGTTGCAGGGAGTAGTACTCATCCCCATGGGCCGAAGTGCGAGAACCTGCCTGCCCACCTCCGTGAGCAAGCTCGACGAGAGTATCGACTCCACCTAGTTCTTGGATCAGCTTCTTCATCGGGCTGAAGTCAAGCACCAGATTGCAGATGGCAGCGGTAGCCTCAACTTTGACCACCTCCTCTTCGTCCGGGTCTTGCAGCAGCGCAACCAGCTTCGGCGCCACGCCGGCATCGACGATGGATGTGCGTAAGATCGAAAGACTTCGAGAGAGGGCGCGACTTAACCTACACGCTGCTACTCGAACACCCAAGGCAGGAAAGCTGATACTCGACACCACCATGGCGAGCACGGGCGGCTGCACCGTGTCGATCAGCTTTCGGCGCGGCTCGTCGTGCTGGAATGTGAGGCCAGCGAGTGCTGTCAGGCATGCTTCGCGAAGCCTGATCGCGGATTCGTTGATGGTTGGTGGTGCCACACCCACCGTAGCGTCGTTTCGAGGAGTACTGACGGCGATGCTTCCTAGGATGGTCGTTGCGCGCGCGCGTTCGACCTTGGCACTGCTGGGCGGCTGACTGCGATTGCAAGCCTGATCGAGAAGTGCAGCCAGCTTTTGAAGGGCGTTGAACATTTCCGTGGCCATGGTCTGCAAGGCGACATTGTCAGCTACAAGCCTTGCAATTGTGAATGCCGCTTGAATCTGGATCTCGACCTGACTGGAGCTCTGAAGGGGCGACGCCCCTACGACGGAGCTCGTGAGCCGCAAACCAGACGGCGTGTAGTCGAGCAGCTCCATCAAGACTTCGAGAACGCACTCTTCCGTCTTGGCGGTGAACGGGTGCACCTTGATGATGTTGGCAAGGCACGCAAAAGCAGCCAGTCGAACGTTTGCGTTGCTACTTTGCCGGAAACTGAGCAAGACCGAAGTCGGAAGCATCCCGGACGGCGATGTGCACCGAAACAGCCGCAAAGACGCTTTTGGCTCATCGCGGGTGAGCTCTGCAAGGCAGTATAGAGCAGCTTCTTGCGCTTTGGCGAAGCCGCATTCGGCAACGGCGAGCAACACTGTCAGCACAGATGGGGGACCCGACACTGTGAGATCGGATTCAGACCGCGGCTCATCCTCGTCCCATGGTGGCAGAGACGGAGCGTCGAAGGTGCCGGTGTTGTCTGTGTCCTTCATACGTGATCGGGAGCGCGAACCTTTTCGAATCACCTCGGCTTGGAGACCTGAAGGCCTTCGACTGCCAGGAACACCCTCGGACCGGCCGCGCGAGTCGGTGTCAGCCCCGGACCCGAGAGCGAAAGGACTGTCGGGGCCAATGAAGTCCAGGATGCGCTCTCGGCGTTCTGCGATCTGTTCTGCCAAGGAAGGGGGCACATGACTAGCTGGTTCAGCATGACAGCCGGGAATGAAGACAGTTGCAGAGATGATGGCGCAAATCATCTCGACAACGCTGAGAATCTTTGTCTTGACGGTCATTGGCAAGGTCTCGACGTCGACCGTCGCTCGTGTTCCTGTAGCGGACCTAGAAGCCGAAGAAGCTGCACGATCCTCCATCATGGGCCACGAAGTTGCACTCGTGAGTGAGCTCGTGGATGGCATGGCCAGTCGAGCCTGCGACGGACGAGCAGAAGCTGATGCGGCTGCAGGGCCCTGCTGCTGAGGCACAGCACACATGAAAAGAGGGCCGAGCAGGAGAGGCAGGTTGGAGGGATCGTAGACTTGAGCGAGGAAGATTCGGGAGAGATGACGCAGCTCGCGTTGTTGCTCTGCCTCGCTTTCCGTCCCTTCCGCCTTGGCTTTTGCTCGGAGATTGTCCTGACTTGCACTGCTCATCAGAATGTCGGGAAGCGCAGTGGTAGCGGAAGAGTACGAGTCGCGACTGCTTTTGCCAAAGATCTTGGAAGCAGCAGCATTGGAGCCAGCCCGAGTGATCGCGACGCCGGAAGCCGCTGCCTTTGTTCCCCAAGTTGAGCCGATGCCCCACCTCGGGCTTGCTGAGAGCTGATCTGCTACGGACAGCAAGATGGATCGCAGAGCTCTCAACGTCGATTCGAGAAGTCTGAGAGCGTCCAGGTCGCCGGGCTGCTCGTCGAGAAGGTGACGATTAGATCGGTTCAGCTCACGGCTCAGGTTGCGCAAGCAGCACAGGAGAGCGTCGTGCGTGCCAGAACGCATGAGCTGGAGGAGAGTCGACTGCGCTGGTGTGTTGGCGAGCGATGCGACGATGGTGGCGGAAAGGCTGACGAGGTCGGATGCGTAAGGAGTCGAGTTGAGATCGATGCGTAGCAGCTGGACGAGTTGCTCGATGACGCCGGTATGGACGAGGTGCGACTTCTTGGTTCTGGAGCCAATGACCGAGTTGCGGATGACCTTGAGCTGAGCAATGGCCTGCTCGGGCTGATCGAGATCCAGACGCATCGTCGTCTGCTGCGGGACCGATGTTGCGCCTAGGACAGGCGAAAGAGCCATCGTCATGGTCGAACGGCTGATCGCTGCCTTGAGACCAGGGAGCGAGACTAATGTCACTGAACGAAGAGGGCACCCTAGATCCCTTTGCTGAAATGGATGGAAGGGATGCGATGAGTGTCTGTCGAACAAACACTGTCAGAACAGATTGTCCTTGATGCGCAAGGCTAAGCAGTCTGCCTTGCTATGAGCGTAGGGGGGTTTTCGATGTCTGATAGGAACCCGCAACAGTAGCTTGGGTCGAAGTGTGATTCAGTTAAAGCGTTGAGTTAGGGTCTGAGCCTGGCTAGTGCACCCCGCACTTGAACACAAAAAGAGAGCTTTCAACGCGGGTTGGACGCGCCCATCGATGCGGATCTGCAGCGATGATGTGGAGTATTCCGCCTCTCTCACGCGGTACAGCCTGTGACAGCATCATCGCGCCAACGACCATCCTTACTGTCACTGTCAATGTCTGTCACTGTCACAATCGCGCTTCGTATCTAAGCATCGGCAGCAGTGACTGAGAAACGGGCGCTCGCAATCTCTGAGCCTGATCGTGCAGCGTCAGATTACGACGATCGATGATGGATTCATTCGAAAATGGATCGCAAAGCTTCACAAGAAGACACAGGAGTTGAACAGATCAAATGATATTGGGTGACAGACACGAGAAAACCAAGCGAGCACAACGTACAGCGTGACGAGAACGTGAAAGTACAAGAAAGCCATGAGACGATGCCGAGAAAGGCCCTGTGGGGTGGAACGAGATCAGAGCTTGAACACCAGGTCATCGCTGAACATGATGCTGTTCTCCCTGTGCATCTGCTCCAGCACCTGGCGTGCTTCGTTGCTATCGAACAGGTCCTCCGTGCGGCGACCCTCATTCATAACAGGCAAGAGCTCGTCGAGAGGGATGGCGTCCATCTCGGCCAGTCGACCGTCGGACGAGAAGAGCAGGTCGGAAAGCGACTCCTTGAACGCCTCTGTCCTCTGCGCCGAGATGCCTGTCGATGAGCTTGCCGCGACAGGTTGCGAGGGGATGACGACTTCCACTTCGAGCGAGCGCATCGCTTCGATGGCATCCTCGTCGTCGAATGTCTCCTCGTCCATGCCTCCGGGCCCCACCATCGCAGGCTTGGATCGGGGTCGAGTAGAAGCAGCAGCACGTGTGGCGTAAGCACCGTTGGATCGAGTCGAGCGTTGCGACGACACCACGTTCTGGTCATCGTCGTCGTCGCTGCTGTGCTCGTCCTCGCCGTAGCGCTGGCCACCGCGACGACCGCCTCGACCACCGCGCGCAGAGCGTCCGTTGCGGTAGCCCTGGTTGGGATCGGTACCCGCCGCCTCGTCTCCGCTATCGTCGTCGTCATCGTCCTGCTCGTCTTCGCTCATGGGACTATTGCCGGTACGACGACGCTTGCTTACGCCTCGTCGACCACCGAGCACCTCCTTGAAGAGGGCGAATCGGAGAATCTCCTCGGCAGCCTCGGCGTCGCGCTCCTCGACCTTGTTGCTCAGTCGGCTCTTGGCGTGTGCTGTTGCCAATCGAATCAGCGTCTCGAGTGTACGTGCGGTAAGGGGTGATGTGCGCTTCTGGTTGCCCGAGAGCTCGTCGTTGCGCAGGTTCGAGTAGACGTTGACGATCCATTCAGCGGCACCCTTGGTCAGGACAGGGTGAACACGCGACTTTGCGTACTGGATGTACTTCTTGATGAAGGCGATCGAAAGCACTTCCTTCTTGTCGCTTCCACGGCCGGAGGCAGTAACGCCAGAGTGCAGCAGGGGGTTGTACTTTTCGAACGGCGATGTGTCACCAAGCATGGCTGCGCCGTCGGCATCGGTGCCTTCGGGCGCGCCGACGTCGAGCGCCTGATCGAGGTTGTCGACAGCGGGTGTTCCCTCTTCAAGACCAGGCTGCAGGTATCGGTGCATTCGCAGGACGTGTTCGGAGATCATTCGGTCGCGCTGCTCGTCCACATCGTCGGTGACGACGAACAGCAAATCGAAACGCGACAGAAGCGAGTCGGGGAGGGCGATGTTCTTGTGCGGGTCCTTGTGAACATCGTACTGGCCATAGATGGGGTTGGCGGCAGCTACGACCGAGCATCGAGCGTTGAGACTGGTGTGGATTCCAGCCTTTGCAATTGTGACGGTCTGCTGTTCCATGACTTCGTGAATGGCGACTCGATCGACGTCGCTCATCTTGTCGAACTCGTCGATGCAGATGACGCCACGGTCTGCGAGCACCATGGCACCTGCTTCGAGACGACGCTCGCCGGTTTCCTTGTCGGTTGTAACGGCAGCAGTGAGACCGACACCACTCGAGCCACGACCGGTGGTGGCAATGGCGAGCGGTGCAGTGTTGAGCACGAATCGGAGCATCTGCGACTTGGCTGTCGACGGGTCACCGACCATGAGGATGTTGATGTCTCCACGAATGTGAGTCCCGTTGGGCAAGTTCTTCTCCTCGCCTCCCAGCAGCAGCAAGAGCACGGCCTTCTTGATGTACTCGTGACCGTAGATGGACGGCGCCAACGATTGCGAGAGCAGATTGAAGACGTTTTTGCGCTTGGCAATCTTGTTGATGTTGCGGATGTCAGTGTCGGTGATGTGTGCCTGCGCGATGCCTCCGCCGGCTTTTGATGAGAGAAGGTTGATGTTGTTGCCAATCATGAGAGTGCGGAAGGTGGAGGAAGAGCTGACCCCCGTGCGGTTTCCGAGTGACCTGTACATGCCGACAAGCTGGATGCGATCGCCTGGCTTGCAGCGGTCCACCATGTCGTCGTCCATCACGACGTCGATGCTCCTTGGCAGCTGGCCAGGAGGAGCACGCTCGGGCATCTCCTGGATGGAGATCATCTGGTGGTCGCGGAAAAGACTATGGCCATATTCGGTGGTGAGCCTGTTGCCGTTCTCGTCTTCGGTGGGGTATACGGTGGAGGAAGGCGGGAGCGTGCCATACATGGTGGCGTCACGGTACTCTCGTTGATGGAACTTGAGCGTCGCTTCACAGTAGTGGACGGATTTGAGGATCTTTGGACGGACCAGCGAGCAGCGGGTGACGATACCCTCGAGACTCATCATCTTGCCGATGTGGACACTACGAAGGGTACGCGGGTTGACATGATGGTCACCGAAACTACCACGCAGGCCGATGTAGTACTGCTTGCCCTTGATGTCTTCCTTGAGCGGATTGTGCGCCACCTCTACCAACACATGTAGTGCAGCATCGAAGGCAGGAAGGTATTCGTTTGGCTCGTTGAGCAGGCCGGTGGCGAACTCGCGGTTGTAGGATCGAAGGTCGTCGATGTTGATGATGAGTCGTCGTGCGTCCATCCTCAACATGCGGCGAACTGCATCTTGGTATTCATCTTTGGAGAGGAACTCGGAGAAGACTCGTTGCCTGTCTCGAAGAAGATCGTCCTGGAAGACGGGGACGTCGAGATTGTTGCTGCTGTCGTCGTATGCCTGACTCATTGTGCTAGATCTTATGCAACGGCAGGAAGGATGGTCCTAGGATAAAGGGCGCAGAGGCCAATGTGACTGCCCTGTGTTGTAGCGCTAACCGATGATTAGGTGAGCGGCAGCAAGCGACGGGCCGGAAGGGGTTGGTGCAAGACTTGTAGCGGGGACGTTTGAGTGTGGCGAGAGAAGATGCTGGTGTACGGGAGACGTTGAACAGAAGAAAGGGGTGATGGTGAGTGAGGAGATGTTTGAAAGGTGTCAATCGAAACTGGATTGAAGAGAGCCTTCAAACCTGCAAGCTGGAATCCTGCTTCGAGCTGATCCGCAAGGAAAGCCCGTCAACCGAGCTCACTCTTCCGTTCCTCCCTCTCGCTGCTGCGCAACGAGCAACACCTTGGCGCGCTCGTGACTGGCGAGGACATCAACACACCCTCCAAGGCTCTGCAATTTACGCGCTCACTCAATCTACGCGTCCGACTCATTTACGCGTCGGTCGTGAGGAGGCAAGGACGCGCGATTCAAAGGGGGAAAACACGCGATTCCAAAGTCGGCCGGGACTACCTTGACCGTTTTTCTCGGTCTAACACATATTGAAAAATCGCCAGGCGCTCGACTCGTCGAGAAGGATTTCACAGTCACGACGGTCGAGATGGCATTCGCTTTGCTCAGACGCAACATCCATTCCTTCATTCAACCTTCGAGGAGCCGCGGATGCCATCTTGGTCCATGACTATCGAGCATGGGACTCCGACTTTCATCGGATGGCTCGGGCGCCCATGTCCATCGTGATGGCTTGAGGCAACTCGAGAACGAGGACCGAGGTGACACTTCGCTAGGAAAAGCGGCTAGATCTAAGCGTGTGTGTGACGTGCGTCTTAGGACGTCTCGCTTACACGATGCGAGCACGACATATTGATCCTGAGGTGGGTGTTCGAGGTCAATCGTCGTGCCGACGGTGGATCTTAGTCCCAAAGGTGCCGTAACACAGGTACAGCCGATCGAATCAGACGTCCTTTGGACCGTCTCGCGTCTCAGGGCAAGGGTCGAGGGTACAGCTTTCAGCAACGCTACGGGCGGGCTAGTCGTAGGCGACTCTCACCGGGGCAATCCGTACCCAAGCTTCTCCGTCGCGATTGGTTCGCTTCGTGTGCGATCTCAGACAAGGGGACACTTCGCTTCAGTGCCATGCAAGTGGTCGCCAGCCCATTGATTGCGACTCGTGTCAAAAGCTGCTTTTCGCCCTCGGCAAGATTTTGCTATCTGATCGAGAGAACCACCAAGTTCCGACAGACAGAGCAATCCAAGGATCAACGTGCTCCCTTCTTGCAGGTTCGATGGACAAGACGCAGCTGGCGGAGGCCGAACCCCTGCGGCATCGTTTGCGAAATATTTCGATGTGCAGGTCAAGACGCCGAAATGCGAACTAGGAACCTGCTGGTGTGCTTCGCTCGAGGCTGCGAGCTGTGTCGGTATGGCGCACACGTCTTTGCTTTCGCTCACGGGATATCGGCATCCTTTTCTCCTCGAGCTCGTAGTGCTGCGGAGAAGAGATTCACTAGCTTTGCGCATCGTCGGTCAGGTCGTCGGTCAGAAGGATTCGCGGCGACTTCGAGTTCGACTTCCGTCTTCGGTTCTTGATTTGGCCGGATCGGAGTTGCAAAATGCCACCAAAGCAAACCACACTGTCGCATTGTTCGCTCGAGCACCGCATGTGCTCCTGAAAAGAGCATTTGCGTTCGCCGAGATAGAATGTGGGAGCTCGAGACCCACTAGGCTTGGCATCCCCTTTTCACTCCACCGTGCTGCTTGGTCGGTCAAAAAAGTGATGGACCCTCCTCCAACTCTGTGAGTGGCCGACCGTCCTGCGGGAGGATGCTTGGCAGGCAACATCAAGCTTTGAGAAAGCTTATCAGAGCCATTGGGTGGCTTGCCATGCCTGCAGAGCATCGAGGGCAGTCGAGCAGCTTGAGCAAGATGGCGACTATGCGGCGAGTCTTGTCGAATGCCTTCCCGTGGTCAAGCCTGCGGTGTCTTGCCATCCATTTTCCGATTTTCCCAAGGCTAGACGGCTTAGCCTGTTCGACGTGCTGAGCTAGACGCTTTGGTGCGCTTCCTTAGGGCCATTCGCTTGCGCCCGCTTTCATACGAGGGATGAAATAGCTGTGCTCTGGTCTCTTGCGCTATTCCAGCTCATGCTGACGGGCATTGAAACAGCGCAGAGGGCTCGCTTGGCAGGGGGCCGGCGGTGTCATTTGAGGAAGAGGATCGTCCAAGACCGCCAGGGTACAGCAGAAAGTCGGAGTTGAAACACGCTTTCGAACCGCAACCAAGTCTACTTGCTGACGATCCTGTCATCCGTTGACAGAACGTGAGCCGAGCAGTCGGTCAACGACTCTGTTCACTTTGACTTTGCCTCTCCCGTGTCCGCATGCCGTCGCCGTGCTTCCTGCTGTTTGTTGACCGGCACAGGTGGTGCCTCTCCCTCGCAATCCACTTGCTCGATTGACCCCGAAGTCAGGAACACTGTGCGTTGTTGCTTGCAGATCTTTCAACAAAAGCTCTGCAACGGATGTTTATGGACGTGTTATAGCCTCCCTTAATAAGAGAAACACCGTCTTCCCCAGGCGTCCGTCCTGATGGAAGCGACGCTCCCGCACGTTCTTCGTCGACCTCGTTCACTATCTTCATCGCCAGTGACATTGCAAAGGCCAGCATTGACACGCGGCTTCTCTCATCACCGTAGACTTTCAACGACGCGTGCAAGAATCCTCTGGGCTTCCGGTAGAGTCACTTGACCTGACGACCACGTCTCATCTCATCCATCGACCTCGAGCGTCAGATCGAGCTCGCTATCTCACATTGACTGTCGAACGCCAGAGATAAGAGGTAGGGCAGGTCGGATCGATCTACAACCATGCTGAGGAAGAGCGCCCCAGAGGGCTTCGTCCTGGCCACCTCTCGTCCCGAGCCACAACCACCTCGCAGCATACTCAAGAAGCCATCGTCAACACCTACAAGCACGTTTTCCTCTGCACCCTCTTCGCCATCACGACAGACACCGCCAATGACACCAACATCCGACCTCTTCGCCATGTCCGGCTACCGTCCGCAGCAATGGTCAGTGGTATGCATTGCAAAAGCGCAACAACGTCCATCTTCAGATCCCAGCAGAAAGGAACTCTGTCTCACGGTGACATTGCTGTACATGTCCACCGAGACGCTCTATGCTTGGCCGTTCAACCTCTCCTCGCCCGACGCTAAGGGTGTCTGCTACGGGACTCACTCCGCCGAGAAAGAAGGCGAGCCGGCCCGCATTCCGCCAGAGGGAACCATGAGCATCAGCCTGAGGGTGCTCGCAGATGTCATTCGGAGATGGATGACCATCCGTCGAGATCGTTCGGCTCTAGCAAAGCGTCGAGGCTCAAGCGCCTCTTTATCCACTCTGCCTGGCAGTCCCGGATCCTCGTTCGATGATGTGGTGGACAACGACGAGGTGGTCGACGAGATCATTGAAGACCTGCGACTACACCCGCTCACGCCTTTCGAGCGATCCGTGTATCTGCTGCGACAAAACTTGCCGCACGAATCGATCGAGGAGCCGTCAGCGGCCGAGCAGCCATCCAGGCGCGAGTCGGTCCCGTCGCCTGGAGCACAAAGCGATTCCAGTTGGTCCAGCTCTGACGCGGGATCAGAAGACGAGCCAAGGAGGCGCGATCGCAGCACGTCGTCTATCTCGAGTCGAGGAAGTATGACCGATGGCAGTCCTTCTCATTCTCCCAAGGATATCTTTCCTCCCGAGCTTCCTAAACTCGACACCGCTTTGCCCGCAAAGAAGAAGGACGCGGAAATCCCTCAGAGTCGCTCAAATGAAGCCACTCCCCGAGCCGAGGCGTACGAAGATCGCAACGTTGCACTGGAGAGGGCGGCCCTCAGCCGCATCCGTGACAGCAAGTGTGGCGGCCGCTCCATGGACACAGTCCACGAAGACGCTTCCGAGAGCGACGACGCCGAAGTAAGCACACCTCCGCACGACAGCGCACAGCGAGCTCAGGCCGCGGAGTCACTGAACCCTAGAACGGTGGTAGCAGCCATTTCGGACGCTATCGAGTCGGCTTCTAGCATCTCAAGCACCACTCCATCGCCGAGCAAGGTCATCTTCCGCGATCCATTCCAAGCAGCCAAGAACCCTCCTGGCAGACCAGCAATCCAAGCCGAAGTCGTCGATAAGGACAGCCCTGAAACGCAGGTCGCCTTCTCGACGAGAGGCAAGCCCAAGCCGAAGACCTCGTCCAAGCGCTCGTCGCTGCCAGGCTTTCGCTCGATGTTTGGCGGTCGCTCCAAGTCGCACTGAGAAGGCCATTGCAAATCAGCTTTGTCGGCCGCAGCCTCTCCGCAAGAGCCACGCTTCCTTCCACACTTCTCCGTCACCGTCCTCGCTCTCGTTCGTAATCCTTCTCGTCCGCAATATGTATTTCTAGATCCTCAGCACTCTTCACCCCGTATCGCAATGCAAGCAATCCAGAATCGCAGCCCGAAACCGTCTTGCAATAGTATACGATGATGTGGTGGTGGAAAGGTCAATATCTGAGCGGTGGCGGATAATTGCCGTCGCTAAATTAACCGAACGGCTGACAGCTGAGTCACGCGTACGGACGAAGCGAGCAACGGCCTCATGACGTAGAGCCAGCCATACGCAGACCCTGAACAAAGGTCGAGCAACAACAAGTGACCGAGCATGCAGCGGTGTCTCAAGGCACATGGACGACCTGTGGTCTTTCAAGCTGAGGGTTGACTGCGAGGCTAATGCCCAATGAGCGTGCACCGGCCATTTGTCTTTGAGTCCACTCGAACCTCTGCCAACACCTGAGGGCATCAACTCTCACTCCAACGATCTACTCGCAATCGTATCCCATCAGACTTCAAACCAACATGTCGGTAAACAACAGCAGCAGTGAGTAGAACCCGCAAGGCGCACGAGGCATCTCGTCGTGGATTGCTCTACGATCAAGACGACTGAAAGGCATCTCTTCTCTCGGCCTGCTTCCAGACGCTACCGGAACGCAACCTCTTTCCGTCGGCGACGACCGCCTGGCATCAGACACCAACTTCACCGACCCATCCTCGGCTCATCCCAACCCATCTGATCCTGATCAGCAGCGGGAGACGGGTGAAACCATCGACCAAGGCGGCTACGGCCTTTCTGCTTCCGGTGGTGACCAGTTCTCGAAGGAGAACCAGACGGGCCAAGGCTTCTCTTCGGGAGCAGGGTCGGGAGGAGGCCAGTTCCAGCCAAGCGTCCAGGACTCGATGGGTGACAGCAGCTTCCGCGCAGACGCTCCTTCGGACACCGACACCGTTACGCATCGTGCTCTCGATATGTAGGGGCCATCTTCAAAGACGAGTTAGCTCGGTTGAACGATGATCGTGACCAACAGCTGTAGGGTGAAAGCAGGTGTGGTAGCTGTCAGGGTCTGTGCACCATCAAGTGAGAGCTGGTTTTTTTTTATGGAGTTTGTGAGCACACCGAGCTAACACATAAAAAAAACTGGCCAGGCTGGCTTGCGTGTGCCTGCAGGGTCGTTGCTTTGCTGTGGGTGTGGGCTTGTGATCTCATAAAAGGAGCAAACACACACGCATGCAGTCACAATTTTTGCCGCTTGCTCACGGCGAAGTGGATTGTGATTGTGAATCAACAAAAATGTGAATTGTGACTGCTCTGCTGTTGTGGCAATTTTGAATCGTCTGGCTGAGCCTTTCCATTCTGTACCTTGCTTTCAGCGATCCTTTTCGTTCCTCCTCCTCCACCACCACCATCTACCGCTTCCGCTTGAACCGCAAACCGCATCCAAAGCGGTGCACCTGTCAATCCCAGTCCCTGCGCTGGGACAAGGATCAAGTCCGCCATCTGGGCTTGACTACATCCATCGCAACCCATTGTCTACCACCTTGGACCACCAAACCGCACATCCTCTGTGCACACTACAACACTTCGGGGAGACACCATGTCCGCTTCCGGCCTCTTCTCCATGATGTCCGCCTCACCATCGCGCTCCTCTTCGCCCGCTGTGGCCGCAAATTCTAGTCACCAGATTCCGTTTAACAGCGCTCCAGTCCACCATGCACCCAGCCCGCTCGGCTTTGGCTTCGGCTTCGGCTCGTCCTTCGGAGGCAACAACGCTTCCGTCCAATCGCCAGCCAGCACATCAGCAGCCTCGCCCATGTTTGGGTTCGGGTCCGCTTCTGCATCCACGTCACAGCAACCTGCATCCAGTCCATCAAGACGATCAGAAGCAAAACGCCGACGTGACATGGACGATGATGATGATGACGATCTTGACGGGGATGAAGACATGAGCCACATGCAGCGCTCTCGGCCTAGCTCTGACCCTTTTGCGTCCTCGCACGAGCAGAAGCGAATGGTGCTGCCCAAGCGCATGCGCGCGGGTCTTGGATTCGGCCTCAAGAATGCCGAGCCAATAGCCTTCTCGACGCATCAACCAGCATCCGCATCTACCTCGTCAGCCTTCTCGCCGTCCACTCCGACCCTCAACCAGAGCAATGCTGTCTTCACGCCGTCGCATTCCGCATCCAAACGGCAAGCTCTCGGTCTGTCGTCCAACCGTGTAGGCATGTCGGGAATCGATGTCGACATTGGCAAAATGTTAGCATCCATGGACAAGCCATCGCTTCTGTCCATGCTTTCGTCCCTGCTTCTGCAGTCCACGGATGCCACCCTGCCAGCTCAGATCTTGTCGTTGCTGCCAACACCGTCGCTCGATTCGGTCGAGACCTCATTGGACGAGCTCGAAAAGGCGATTCGATCCGCGATACCCTTTGTCGCCGATGGAAGCACCGCCAGGCACGAATACACCTGGTCACGACTGCGTGCACCCATCGCCGCTTTCGTCGATGCCGCGCTGGGCTACCTCCCGTTCTTCGTCTCTGAGCTCGATTCGGAGCGCGAACAGCGTCTCCGCGAGAGAGACCCTCGACAGCAAGCAGACAGGGAGGAGGTGCACCCGGCGACCACCTTTGCCTTCCTCCTCATGATCACGAGCCGTGTGCTCCGCATCGAGGCGCTCCTGCCATCGGTCACCAAGTCGAGCCTCGCCTTTAACCTCTTCACCGCCTCGAGCCAGCCGACGTCGTTCGGATTTGGTGGGGCCTCCTCGACGCCAAGTACGCCCGGTAAACTGGCAAACGATGCTTACGGCAAGCACTCGAATCTCGCGTATATGCTCGGCACGGAGTTTGCCTCACCCTCGTCCCCCGATGCGCTCATGACCGTGCTCATGCCCGCCATCCTCAAGCAGTGGACGACGCTCCTCCACCGGCTCGATAAGGCGGTCAACGGCGACGGACGCATGTTTTCCCAGGAGATGGTGCTGACGTGGGCGAGGGGGTTGGAGGCTACAGGTTCCGCCGCGAGCAGCGGTAAGAAGGATGGAGACCAGGCTAAAGCGGAGGAGGTGCTGATCAGGAAGGCGATGGACGAGGTGAGGAACCGGTTGGAGAGGGATTTGGCTTGGTTGGTGGGAGGGCCCTCGCAGTACGCGGTGCAGCAGAAGAGGGAGAAGCGCGGAAGGGGAAGTAGTATGAGTGATGGAGAGGAGGAGCTTTAGCACACACACACAGTAGACATATCATACCCGTTTTTATCATGCATTGTCTTCGCCCGGCTGCAACATATGTTTTCATCATCTTCCAACTCTACAAGGGCTGTCGTCGGGTTCGCGAGTATCGCTTCCAGTGCGCATCTTCGCATCGCCCCAATCGCTGCACTTGAGGGATGAGAACGAGGAGGTTATCGATCTGGCCGACCGCACGAGCTTGGGTCGATTTGGGGCTCTGTTTCTCCTCGCGGGCGGTGAGGGTGGTTTTCTTGGCGAGGAGCACGCGTTTGGCTCGGACGAGCGTGTGCTCGAAGCGCCGGCGGTTGGTCGTCGAGAGGTGGAGGCGGCGCGTGGGGTCGTGCGGGGTGAAGCGGGTGAGGATGGTTTGGAGGGTGTGCGTGAGGGTGGAGAGCTTGATCTTGGGCCCTCTTGCAGGAACAGGGGCAGCGGCAGAAGTGTCGGGCTTGGAAAGGGGGTTGCTGGGCGGGGTCGCAGCCGCTTTTCGTCGATTTCGGCCGCGACGACCGCCGGCTATAGCTCGTTTCTCAGCGGCCTCTGCAAGGACAGGCTCTGGCGCAATGCTGCTGATCGGAGCTGACGGAGCGGGAGCAATACACTTGGCCACCACTACGCGAAACGTCCTCCCTGACAGCTTGACCTTGGGAAAGAGCTGCTCGAATTCGTCTACCAACTTGCGGGTCCAGGAGGCGCGGAAAAGCGGATGGTTGACCTTTTTGAGGAGCAGGACGAGAGACTCTTCGTTGGGGATGATGCCGCTTTGGGGTGAAGTTTGGTCGATGTCGCTCTTTGTTTCCTGTTGAACATCGCTGTCGTGCTTCGGGCGAAGCGAAGGCGTTGTTGCTTGCCCTTCATTCAGTAGGGCCGGCTGGTCGAGGACCGTGGGCCCTGTCACGGCTCTACCCAGACGTGAACCGGTGAGGCTGTTAAAGACCCGCAAGGTCTCGTTCAGGAGGACCTCTTTGTTGCAAATGCACGCCATCAGCGCCAGATTGAGGATTTGAGTAGCTCCTTTACGACCTGTCGCGGTTTCGTTCGCCGCGAAGGAGTCCTCAGACAGAGCGAGATGCGCGATCTTGACGGCGGAAGCCGTTTCGCCCCTCTCGGCAAGCTGCGTCAGGACCGAATGGAGAAGCCACGGCGGTGTTGCTTTTGCGTTGATCCGGTTATCAGCGTCCTCTGAGCCCGTGTTGGACAGTCTGTTGCCTCTCGATGATGCGCTGGTGAAGCGCAAAAGGTTTGACAAGAGTCGCTTGGTCACCGAAAGCTTTGCCTGCATCTGCTGAGCGTCCTCCATCGCCTTCTTGGCCTTGTCATCTTCGTATCCCGAGGATGCCACGTGAGGCTCGAGTGATGCAACCGATTTCCCGTTTCGAGCCGGTTGATGGTGTGTGGGCGTCTCCACACCAGGAGTGTTTGAGAGCCCAGCATGTTCAAGCCTCTGCACGTTGCCAAGTCCAAAGCGGAGAAGGCTGCTCCATCCGATCGCACTCAACACACGGCCTGAGTGACCCCCACGAGTCTTCCGACCATCATGAGACAGCTCGCAGGACACGACCGAGAGCAGATCAGCCCGATTGAGGAGCTCCTCGACCTTGACCCAGTTGCCATCCCTGGCCGCAAAAGCTACCTTGAGGTTGAACGCGAGCACAGCTGGCTTCTCGTTCGGTTCGGGCCACACGCAGACGCCGTCTACGTAGCCGCTGTCTGGCAAGGTCGAAGATGCCTTTGTCAAAGAGGCTTGCAGATGAGGCCGATGGATGGCACAGGTACTGCGCGCTGTCCGGCTTTCGACTCGGAGCAGGGAGCGCAAGTCATTCCTTTGGTACGCGAACCTTAGCAGCATCGAAAGGCTCTGCGGCGTCTCGATCCTTTCCGCGCCCTCGGATTGACGCTCGACTGTCCAGACATGATCTTCGTACCACGAGATTAAGGCGCTTGCAGCCTGCGATCGGAGCGCCTCGATTTGAGAAAAGACATGTAAGAGTAAGCCGGCCTCGGAATCGCTCAGACCTGGGTACGCTGCCTTGACCTGTTCCGCGATACCTTTCGAGGCGGAGCGCTCGGAGCGAGGTGGATGGTCGCTGGTGCGATCTGACCTTGGTTGTGTTGAATCAAATCGGAGCTGCTTGCTCTTCGAAGTCGAGTCTGATCGACGCTTGCTGGCATGGCTTCTCTCGATGTGTGGTCTCTGTGTCGCCGAATGACTCTGCTGCAATTGGCTTCTTTCCGCGATAAAGGTCGTAGATTTTGGACTCTTGCCTTCTCTCGATGTCGAAGATTGGGATGGTTGAGCTGGATTCGCCTCGTTTGGCGGAGCGGTGTTTTTCTCGTCTCCGACTCCGGCTGATGACTGCTGTGGCTTCAGAGGTCCACCAGCAGCGCCTTCCCGCTCCGCTTTTCGAATCAAGTCGACATCTTTGTGGACTCGTGTAGGTTTGATGGTGCCAGGGTTGAGGGGTTGAGTCGAAGTGGCCGTTTTCGCTGCGGTCGGAGATGCTGCGCTGTAGCTCGAAGAAGGCAGAGGGATGTGTCGCGGAATGTATGGCCTTTCAATTGACTGCGCTGCTTGAGCGAGCCCTCTGCATAGCTGTGAAGCATTGCGCATGGGCTATGAGCGAGCCGGCACTGCGGATGCAGATGCTTCGTGCAGAAAGGTCAAAGAAAGCCTATGCCAGCATTGGGCCGAGTCGTATCGTGTACAGACGGAGCGTTGGTCTGGGTGTTGAAAGGAGACCTCGTTTGTTCAGCAGGTGATAGCAATGTTGAATGGGCGTGGTCAGTCGGTGCTGATGGATGTGATGGATGTGGTGAATGTGACGAGGTGAAAGAAGTGTGATTCACGCAAAGGGTCCACACTTTGTGATCTTCAGAAGAAACTCAAAATCGGAAGAGCCGGCCAATTTCAGAAATATTGCAAAGGCAGCAGAGCGCTTCTTTGGCCTTCGCGCCGTCAAAGTCGATCTCCGACTTCCGCAGTCAGCTATGCTGAAGTCTCATCCTACGACGCAAACAGCCACGAGCGATTCTGACCATGAAAGTTGCTGATATAGATCGAAGAGTCAATGCGTACTTGTACAGATATAAAGACTGGAACGAGAGGAATGCGGAAAGGGAGACTAGTTCCGTAAGGGGGGTGCAGGACTGCGGGCCAACAGGTTACGGCGAAAGAGCTGGTGTTCGACAGCCGGAAGGCTTTGTGAGGAGGCAGACAGGCCAAGGACTCGACGTTGAAGCGATGCTACTCGAAGTCTCAGTTGACGGGCTGGCCAGGCACGCCCTGCTGGTAGGAACCCTGCTGAGGGGCGCCGCCGCTGCCCATATTGAGCTGGCTATTGCTCTGTGGATGTGCGAGGCCAGCGATGGCAGCTGAGGTGGTAAAGTAAGGGTGTCGAAGCGCTTCATCGGCAGAGATGCGCTGGGTTGGGTCAAACTTGAGCAGCTTGTCGAGCAAGTCGATCGCCAATGGGTGCGCCTTGGGGAACATGTTCTGGAAGGGCACTCGAGGGACTCGGGGGAACGGTCGTACCTGGATCTCTGGCGAGTCGTTGACGAGTCTCTTCATCGTATTGTCGTCTGGCGTGCCGAGGATGCGAAGAATCTGGTTGAGCTGGTCGTTATTGTCACGTCCGCGGAAGAGAGGAAGACCCGAGATCATCTCGGCCATGATGCAGCCTGCACTCCAAATGTCGATCGAGGTCGAGTAGGTTCGCGAGCCAAGGAGGACGTCAGGAGCACGGTACCAGAGGGTGACCACTTCGTTTGAGAAGGTGTTGACGGGAATACCAAAAGCTCGAGCGAGACCGAAGTCGGCAAGCTTGAGCTCACCACGCTTATTGATGAGGAGATTTTGCGGTTTGAGATCGCGATGAAGCACGCGGTTCTCGTGGCAGAACGCTGTGCCCTTGAGCAGCTGGAACATGAACGAGCGCACAGTGACGGGATCAAGTGCGCAGCGGTGGCCGTGGATCTCCATGTACTTTTTCAAGTCCTGCTCCATGAACTCGAAGACGAGCATGAGCTTGGACTCGGTGTGGATGACATCGTACAAGCGGACGATGTTGGTATGACGCAGCTCCTTCATGAGCGAGATCTCGCGGATTGCTGTTGATGGTGTCCCCTCTTCTGCATCGAGGTGAATCTCCTTGAGTGCGACGATCTCGTTGTTGAGCCTTGATCGTCCCTTGTACACGGTAGCATATGTGCCCTCTCCGAGCTTTTCGAGCTGGACGTAGTTCATCGTGTCGTTCTCGCCGTGCCAGTGGTAGGAAGCACTGTGCTAGTGGGCTGTGAAGGCTGTGTGCGAATAGGTGGCGTTGAGCGTCCGTGCCTGAAGTGCGTGCTTTGCGAGCTGGGTACAGTGGCGAAAGTATCTCGTACCGAGACGGTGCGTGCTTCCTGGGTGTATGCGCGTCTGCCTCGATATCAACGGTGAGTGGGATGATCTAGTCGTGTGGTCGGACTGAAGCTTAGAGTGAGATGGGAAAAGCAGAGAGTAGGGGTGACTAGCGACTGTGCATCTGCAAAGAGTGTCAGTGTCAATCTGAGGTGTCGCGACTGGAAATGACTGCAACACTCGCCCAACGCGCAGCATGCGCCTCTCTCTCTCTCTCTCTCTCTCTCTCTCCTGACAGCAGCGAACAGGCCAGCCTGCCAAATGAAAAATTGCAGGCTCGAAAGCGCAGCACGTCGAGGTAGCGACATTTTAGGTCACGTAAGCATGTGTCATGAGACGCCCTATAATTTTTCGAGATTGAGCTGCAGTCGAGCGAGAAGAATTTCTCATCCTGCGAAGAAAACGAAAAGTTAGGGTTTGACAACTCCACCCTCTCTCAAGTGTTCACCTCTACCCCCATCGTATCAGGTCGTACTGAACGGGAGTCTGTACCATTCGCAACCATGGCCAAGAACAAGACTCCAAAGCCGTCCAAGTCTCGGCCTGTCTCCACCTCGGAGCTCAACCAGCCCTTGCTCCCTTCGTCCGGCTCGGTTACCGCATCCACCGCCTCCTGCTCCTTCTCGCCAGCACCGGATCACACGCTCTTTGCGCACATCAGCAATCAGGTTCACCAACAGCGATTGCGCATCTACAATGCCTCCGCATCAGCCGCCTCGAGCTCGCAGCTCGTGACTGACTTCCTTCTCGCCTCGCTCGGAGGCGCGGAGTGTCTCTCTGCGCACTGGGTCCGCCTCTCATCACAGTCCTCGAAATCGTCGAAGCGAAGAAAGCACGACGCCGAGTCAAGCGAAGATGCTGGTCCCTCGGCCTCGTCGCAGCTTTTGCTCGCTCTCGGTCTCAGCTCGGGTCAGGTCCACCTGCTGAGCCCTGCACTTGCTCAAGCGGTTGCCATCCTCGACGCTTCCTCTGCTTCGGGAAGCAGCACCGCCTCTGCAGCGAACGCCGGTATCGTCTCCATTTCGTACTCCGAGACCAAGAAGACGCTCTTCGCCTGCTCCAAGAACGGCTGGGTCTCTTCGTTTGCTCTGGCCGACGTCAAGCTGGGTGACCAGCCAAGCCCTCTCCGACCCTTCTCGTCCTTCCGCCCCGACACCAAATCTGCAGTTCTGCTCCTCTCTGCGCGCAGCAACCTCGTCCTTTCGGCCCATCACAGCATCAGCTTGACAGACGTCGACCAATCCGACAGCACCGTTCGTGCCACCTTCACTGGCCACGCTTCGCCCGTCACACATCTCGAGTGGCTCAACGACAACTCGTTTGTCTCGGCTGCGGAAGGCGACCGTATGGTCATCGCATGGACGTACGAGATGAAAGCAGGTAAAGCCGTCGCAGGTCGTGCTTTTGCCACTGCTGCCCTGGACGGTCCAGTCCGATCTCTTTCGGTCAGCACGACCGCTGCGCCAAGTTGCCGCATTCTCATCACCATTGTCACACAAACTGGGAGCGTACGAATCTACGGTCTCCCAGCAGAATCCAAAGCAGAAGCTTCGCCATCCAAGAAGAAGTCGGCCGCGCTGCCTTCGCTCGAATTGCTAGCACAATCTTCGACAGAGAGCAGTGGATCGCCCGTCGAGTGGATCGATGCTAGGCTCGTGGCAGACAAACTTCGATTGGCGCGACTCATCCGAGGCGCAAAGGTCTCGATCGACGAGACGACAGTACTCCAGGGCAAGGATGCACAGTTGCAAAAGACGTTGCTCTTGCCAACAGCTTCGGGCAAGCAGGGTTCGGCCACCGGCGGTCTTCTTGTCGCCGACACGGACGAGACTCAGCTCACGGGAGGTGCCGCTGAGACGCAGAGATACACCGATGCTCCATTGCGACCCCAAGATCTGGACGAGGCCGTCGTTACGGCAGGCCTCGAAGACGGTGGCTTCGTGCCTGCCACCTCGTCGGCGCGTGGAGCTGATATGGAGCCGACGCTGGCGCAGAGGTTGAAAGAGCTCGGGTTCGGTGACCCGTCGCTAGCCGGACAGGAGGCCGACGAGGACGACGCCGACCTACCTACTAAGAAGCAGCAGTCGCTCACAAACGAAGCCTCGCTCGCCTCGTCGCTCTCGCAAGCCTTGCACTCCGGTGACACGAGCCTGCTCACCAGCTGTCTCAACCACAACGACCCCATCCTCATCCGTAACACCGTACGTAAGATCTCGGGACCGCTCGCCGTCAAGCTGCTCGAGGAATGCGTCAGCCGACTCAACGGTGTCGGTGGCCGTCACGTCAGCAAGGGCAGCATGGGTAGTGGAAAGGCACGCGGCTTGATGGAGTGGGTGCGCGCAACCCTACTCAACCACATGGGTTACCTCATGTCGTTGCCCAACCTCGTCAACCGCATGTCGGGCCTACACGCGACGCTGACCACGCGCCTCGCCACCCACGAAAGGCTGCTGGCGCTCAACGGAAGACTCGAGCTTGTATTGTCGCAGATCGAGGCGCGCGCTGCCTACATGTCTCAGGCCAGCAACAACGCTATCCGCGTTCCGGGCGTCAAGTTCGGAAAGAGGATGCAGGGCGATGCTGCCGCGCAGGCGAACAACGGTGTCGATAAGGAGAGGAGGAAGGGCAAGAGGTGGGTCGAAGAGTCGGACGACTCGGACTCGGACGACATGGCTGTCGATGGTGAAGACGGCGTTCTCGTTCGTGCCGACGATGACGAAGACGGCGATGTGCAAGACATTGCTCTCGGAGCCGACGACAGCGACGATGATGAGGATGAGGATGATAGCGATGACGATGGCCCCATCCGCCGACGTCGACGTGTCAAGAACGGTCGCGCTTCGGACGGCAACACTTCCGCTGACTCGGATGGTGACGATGATGAGGATGACGAGGATGACATCGAAGATATCGAGGAAGATGACGATGAAGAGGAGGAGGAGGAGGAGGATGAGGAGGAACTGCCAGACGAGAGCGACATCGGAGAGGAAGGTGCCAGCGACATGGAAGACGATGATGACGAGGAAGAGTACGATGATGAGGAAGGCGGACGTGGTGGCCCCAACGGCATGTTTGACCTCGAAGCTGAAGAGGGCACGGATGAGGATGACGAGGAGTAGACCTCCTCTTCTACCGTGCAA
Source organism: Pseudozyma pruni (assembly GCA_023212685.1). Classification (NCBI taxonomy): domain Eukaryota; kingdom Fungi; phylum Basidiomycota; class Ustilaginomycetes; order Ustilaginales; family Ustilaginaceae; genus Pseudozyma; species Pseudozyma pruni. Next base: position 233,238 of record JALBYD010000022.1, read on the forward strand.
CTCTCGCTCTCCCAGTTTCCCCAGTCATACAGCATCTACATTCACTTGTGCAACACTGCTTGTTCAGATCACAACATTCAGCGTCCTTGAGCAGTGTGTGGGCGCGATCATCACAGGACTGTCTGATACAGCGTCGCCCAAATCAGATCCGCAGCGTTGAAGCAATCGGTGACCAAAGCTCTAACACCTTACGCGCCGGCCAAAATTTATCGTGGGGGTCGATCACAGAGGAAAAGACGGAAAAAGCCAAGGCGAAGATTTCGCCGTCGGACGGAACTCTCCGCAGGCCGAGCCTGCTGTTCGCTACTATAGTTGTCCGAGAGACACTGACAATAGTCTTGCTCGTCGCCTTGCTCTGATATGGCGCAGCGGGCGATGCCGCTGAGCGTCTGGGCAGCTGATGTAGTATGTTTTGTTCACTAGTGATGCTTGTGCGAACGATAGGTGAAATGATCTTCGCTTGAGGGAGAACACGCTCAAAGCTTTTGGAAGGCCTGTGCGGAAGCAGAAAAAGGGCGCTGTGGAAAAGCTTGATTTCGCGCTCGCGGAGCCAAACGGCCGTTTCCCGATTTTGAGTCCAACCTCTCTCTAACACACGTTCAGAGAGAGAGAGAGAGAAGCGACCGGTGTAGATCTTCCAGAGCGTCATTCCACATCGCATCGACCTCCCTTCTCCTTCTTCTCCCACCACCAATTCCTCTCATCCCTCTCTTCGTCGTCGTTGCATACTTCACCATGTTCAAGCACGCCGCCGCCTCGCTCACCCGACCCCTCGCACGAGGCTTCTCGTCGTCCGCCTCGCGCGCCTCGTACGAGGACACCATCAAGAATCTCCTCATCAACAAGGACTCGCGCGTCATCTGCCAGGGCTTCACCGGCAAGACGGGAACCTTCCACTGCCAGCAGGCTCTCGAGTACGGCACCAAGCTCGTCGGTGGTGTCTCGCCCAAGAAGGCCGGTCAGACCCACCTTGGTCTGCCCGTCTTCGGTTCGGTCAAGGAGGCTGTTCGCGAGACCAAGCCTCACGCCTCCGTCCTCTACGTTCCACCCCCCGGTGCGGCAGATGCCATCATCGAGGCCATCGAGAACGAGGTTCCCCTCATCGTTGCCATCACCGAAGGTATTCCTCAGAAGGATGAGATTCGCGTTGCTGCCGCCTTGCGATCGCAGAGCAAATCGCGTCTCGTAGGTCCCAACTGCCCCGGTATCATCAACCCGGAAGGCTGCAAGATCGGCATCATGCCCGGCCACATCCACACGCCCGGTCGCATCGGTATCGTCTCGCGCTCCGGTACCCTCACCTACGAAGCCGTCAACCAGACCACCCAGGTCGGTCTCGGTCAGAGCCTCTGCGTCGGTATCGGCGGTGACCCCTTCCCCGGTTCCACCACTCTCGACCTCGTCAAGCTTCTCCTCGAACACGAGAAGTCCGAAGGTATCGTGCTGATCGGCGAGATCGGCGGCAGCATGGAGGAAGATGCGGCTGAGTACCTCGCTCAGTACAACAAGACTAGGAAGAACCCCAAGCCCGTCGTCGCCTTCATCGCCGGTCGAACTGCTCCTCCAAACCGAAGAATGGGGCATGCGAAAGTATCAAAGGCTACAGAAGCGTATGAAGTGTCAGAGAGATGCGGCGATACTAACCAGCGTGTTGCCCTTTTTGTTTCATACCTACAGTGGTGCAATTGTCGCTGGCGGAAAAGGTGGTGCCGACGACAAAGTCAAGGCGCTTACGGACGCGGGTGCCATTGTCGCCGATTCGCCGGCCAAGATCGGCGCACTCATGAAGAAGGCCATGCAAGAGGCCGGACTCGTCTAGGATACCGCGCGGCTCAGTTCTCGACGGGGACACCGCTTGATGTTCCCCTTGCACCTTCAGACAGTGCCTCAAAGATCGATCAAATAGCAGACGTTCCACGCGAGATGACCCGATAGCTTTGAAGTCCAGGATAGATTGAGCTTGTGCGATTGCTGGGATGACGATGTCTCGTGTGTGCGTGAGAAGCGGGGAGAATGTTAGAACGACGCGTTGTGCGTGGGAGCGAAGGTTAGGATGGCACCACGTGCACGGGTTCCTGAGTTCAGGTCGCGCAAATCTTGATGTAAATTCAGCTGTGATCCTTTTTCGAAATTTCTTTTTCTTTTTCCTTGGATTTTTGTTTGCGGGCACGCGGGGGCCGTTTCGTACCCCCTGAGGCACTCGTCCTTGGGGGTACGTTTCGTACCCCCAAATTGGGCTGAGATCTGGCGTACTAATCGTATCCCCGGGCCTTCTGACTCGAGGGAGACTCCTTCTTCTTTCTCAAATCGAATTTGGTCACTCTTCGTCTCAGCGTTTGCTTTTCCTTCTTTGTCACCAACTTTCGCCCTCTCCTCCTCGTCCTCGTCGTCATATTGTGTGGCCAAGCTCAGCATCGAAGCTCTGCATGTATCGGTCATATCGCCACTGCAACAGCAGCATCGGATTGCAATCTCAATCGATCTCCTTCCTCTCCTCCGTTCGTCTGTCTGTCTGTCTGTCTGTCTGTCTATCCTGGCTCGTTTGCTGGCTCGATCGAAGCGCGAGCATCAGCCATGGACCACGTTCTCGGCTACAAATCCGACGCAAATCGGCGCCTCATGCATCGTGCTTTTATCACGAAGCGTATCTGCATCCGCAATGGATCGATTTGCCCTCGCAACAGATCGACGTTCTGAGCGTGGACAGGAAGAAGGACGACAAGATCACACAGCAAGCAGCAGCGGCCGATCCTGATTCTCTACCACCTTTTGACGTTGGCCGCCTCGATCTGGAACAGGTGGTGGTGGGCCAAACCGAAGTAATGCCCAACGATTTGCATGGCCAGCGGATCCGTCGCAATCTGACGATCAGTGTGAAAGGAGTGGTGATCCTACAACGGTTTGTTCCACCCTTTGAAAAGACGCACCAGCGCATGCTGCAAGAGATCCAAATCGGACGAGAACGCTTCGACAAGATGAGCAAGACCAGTCGCCCCAGTCAGACCGCTTCACAACGAGCTGGCAGCACTTCGGCAACGAGGAACTGTACAGATTTTGACAGCAACATCGAGGACGGACAGGGAGGCGACCTGCGCAGTGGGCCAGCAATCGACGACTCGAAGGAGAGCAGCAGCAGCGGCGGCGTCTACAGCAATGCCAGTACATCGATTGCCATCGCGGACGCCAAAAGCAATGCTGATGCTGGCAAGGTCGACGGAGAACACGATGCAGCAGCAGCAGCCGAGAGCGTCACCACCATCGACCGCAAACCGTGTCCAACCGAGAGCCAAGGTAGAGTGTTGCGAAACGGCAAGAGGCTGCTGGAATCGCCTCCCACCTCCTTGCTGGCCAACAACACTGCCCCCGCCGTGTGGATGGATCGATACCATTTGGGCGTGTGGTACGGCCAGGGCTCTCGCTACGCCACCCCCACCTCTGACACGAGACGGATCAAGAGTGACGAGGAGCAAGAGGCAACGACGTGCATGCTTCGATTCATGGCTTGGCTTCGACGATATGTGGATGCCTTTGTACATCCCTTGGTTCAAGGCCGTATCAAGCACGATTCCAAGATGCTCGCACAGGCGTTTCCCCATCGTAAACCTCGACACAGCGATGATTCTCGTCCCGAAAGGAATCAGCAGCATTTGCAATGTGCAGCAGTGGCCATCAATTTTGACGAGAGCTTGGCACGGCGAGCAAAGGCATATGAGTGGCTGGTGGACGAGGTACCCATTGCTCAGGACCTCTGCCATCCTCTCTACAGCGGTTGCTCGCCGTTCCATAGCTTCACAGGGCGTGCCCACCAGGATATCAACGACGCTTCTCCAACGATTCTGCTCAACTTTGGATACGCTCGCATGCATCTGCCAGACTACAGCATCTACATCGATCTGCAACCGGGCGAGACCGTCTTGTTCAATGCAAAGGTGCGTCATGCTACAACACCGCATCCCGGCTTTTATGGGCCCGACTCGGATCGCTGGGCCATCAGCTGCTTCTTTCACAACCGTATCCGTGACAAAGTGCGGCCAGAAGAGTATCCCAAGACGGTCGACTTGCACAGGCATTTGCGTGTCATCATGCGCAAGGATCAGGAGCAGGCAGACAAGTCGAGCAAGAGCAACTATCGGAGGATTCGCATTGCAGAGGACACAGTCGACGATGACAACGACAACGGGGAGCCCTCGCACTCGGGAATCCAAGCGCAGATTGACAGCAAGCATGTTGCCACATCCTCCTCGACAGCACCTTCAGCAGCAACATCGGCCAGGATAAAGCGAAAGCCTTCGGACTCGTTGACGGCGTCTCTGCCTCTGCCTCGTCTTGCGCCAGCAAAACCACAAACAAGACAGCAGCGGAGCAGGGCCAAAGCGCAATGATTTCTGGTGTTCATGGAGGCGTAAGATCGGTGGAACCGAATTCCTGAGGGACGGAGATGGTGGCAGAGGCATCGGCGTTTGGTGACCCGGTGACCCGGTGACTTTGGTGACTTTGGTGACTTTGGTGACTTTGGTGACCGTTGCGACTTTTGTGACCGCAAGAATCTTGGTGACGACCTGGGCAATCGAGTGACCCGGTGACCTTGCCAGTGCAGGAATGGTTGTTTGTGCCGCAACGTTCCGATCCATCTGCTCATCGACTCTGAACCAGGATCGTGAGCGTATCGAAGCCCTGACTTCCGCAGCAGCTGCAGACTTTCCGCACTTTTAGATCTCACATAGCCAAACAAAAAGATGCGCCACAGATCACGCTCCTCGACGCGCTTGAAGGTGGAAGACCAACACCTTTTTTTTTCAATTTCGCCGCTCGACTGTGCACAGCAGGTGTCCAAAATGTCTTCTGATTGCACACATGTGAGAAGGCGTCATCCGGTTCTCAGCTTGATTCAACTTGTTCTCCACCATCTCATTGCATGTCGACACTGTTCCGCCATCTGCACCAGCTTGCGCAACCATCAAGGTCACCCGGTCACCAGGTCACCAGGTCACCAGGTCACCGTTCCAGAGCGCCGAGACACCAAAGGTGTTGGATCCACCTCCTGGTCGACGTCCTAAAGTTTATCGCAATACGCGTGCCGGGCACAAAGCTGTTTTGCGACATGCTTGCACAGCAAACAGGCTTCGATACTGCACCCGACCCTGCATCGACTGACAGCATCATCGGAGACTTTCGAACACTCGAGCAAATAACCGACAATGTTGGCCTTTGAATGTCTTCCGCACAATCGACGTCCGCACCGGCTCGTGCTTGCTCGTGGTTGTGCTCGCTCCGCTTTACCTTCCCTTTCTCCTCTTCTCTCTCCCTCAACCTCATCTTCCGCATCTTCTCTTCCGCACCAAGTCTCCCTACCTCCTCCACTATATCAACCCGTTCTCCTCCACCTCTGTCTCTCGTACCCTTCCTCCATCTATCCGGCGCATCAACAAGCGCCCTCTTGCCCTCCTCTGCTGCGTTGGGCCATCCACGCCATCACTCTTCTCCGCATCGTCAAGAATCTCATCCTTATCGCAATTGTCGGCAGCGTTGCCTGGTGGACGCCATCCGCCTCTTCCTCGCCATCAAGACCCTCGTCCCCATCGTCGACTGCGTTTCTCTTTGCGGACGCCATCATCGCTGGCCCCTCTCCCCTCTCTGCGTCAAGACCTTCGTGCTCCTTCTTCTTGCGGCTCGCTACTCTGTTCCTCCTCGTTTCCGCATCAAGATACTCCTGGTCCTTCCGCTTGGGTCTCATTGCTCTGCTCAACGCTCCGCACCATGCCCTCCTCCACTCCCGGTCCTCTGCCTGATGCCATGGCATCCCGCATCTGCGAGTGGCTCTCGACCCAGTCGCCTGCCGAGTACGAGCGCATCTGCAATGACGCCTTAGGTCGTCGAGCCCTCGTTATGTGCATTCGTACCAACTACGAAATCGAGCTCGAACAGCAGACCAGACGTGCCGCAACTGCCGTCGCAGCCAACGCTCCTGCTCCGACTGGCTCGGACAACCTCAACAACAATCTTGCCGAAGACGAAACCCGCCAAGGCACCAGCACGATGCATGGAGCAGGTAATGTAGGTCAGCCTGCCGCTCAGAGCAACATCGACAACACCGCTGTCCAGAGGCGCCCCATTCTCCAGCAGAGCGAGCAGCCGCCCCTTCCCCCCATCATCTGCGATATCCTCGGCTTGTCGAGCAACGACTTCGTCTCTTGGTGGTACTTCGAACAGTTTTGCGGAACGCCAGAGCTGCCCTTCCCTCTCAACATGTTTGTCCGCATCCTCAAGAACAAAGCCAACAAGAAGACGGGCACCACCAAGACCCGACTGATGGAGGTTGACAACGGCAGTGGACGACGCACCACCGTCGTCGTGGACCACGGTTCTGTCCTCTACCAGATCAAGGGCAACCCGATCGCTCTAATCGAGGGAAGCTACGCCATCCTCTGGGACGTCGACGACATTATTCGCAGCACTTATCCCGCCGTCAAGTTCTCCCGCCGAGCACGAGCCGAGGCGCTCCCCAACTTCACGGATGCCATGTGGCAGCAGGTCTGCAAGTGGCAGCGCCGCATGGTGGAGCGAGACCAGCGCTTGTATCTGCAGTAGATCGGCTCGCATCTCTGCGATGGGTCTATGGTAAGTTCCTTGCCCTGTCTTTGATCAAGTTCTTTCCTCTGCGCTCCGCAAACGCTTGCTGACCGTCAACATTGACCTTTCTGCGCCTTGCAATGCGCGATCTTGCATTGCGCGAACGACAGTGACCTGGTAACTCGGTGACCTTGGTGACTCTGGTGACGTGGATTCCGACATCCGCAGCAGGGTTGCCCCTCGGTACACCATCTCTTCTGCGCGCTCTGCCTGTCTCGATTCGCACAGTCAAACGGCACTCTGTCTGTCCATGAACACGACGGTTCGTGCTCCCGCATCTCTCTGTTTCGGCTCCTCTTTGTGCTCGAGTTCCCTTTGACAGTGACGCAACCCGTTCCGTGTCCTGACAATCGAAAGAACCTGTACCCTATCATCGATGTTCTACATTGTGTGCTGTGCGGATACGCATGAGTGAGCCAATTTCTTTGGCAACCACCAAGGCGAAAGATCCGCACTGGGAGTGAGGCGCGCCAACAACCAGCACAGCTGGGATTCTGCCGCAGACTGATCCGCCTTCATTCATGGTGCAGTCACAGTGCGGTTTGGCATTGCGAGACCTGTGCAGCTGGGCAAGAAGGGCAGCACGGCGAGTGAGTTTGCGCCATTGACGCGTGGGGACGTGCCCAGCGCTTGGGCCGCTGCTGGTGGGAATTTTCTTGAAGCTCACCAGGTCCGCAGAGCATTCGCTCTTCCGACTCGCTACTTCGGCTGCCCCTCTCTTGCGTGGCCAGAGCCTTGCCAGTTCGCTTCTTTCCTACAATCACGACTCTGTCACAGAGGGGACCAGCCGGGCCAGAAGTCCAATGCTTGTTGCTAAGTTGGGTTGCATGCTGAGTCATTTGGAGCCACGCTGCGGTGCTCTGCTCCTCACCCACTGCTCGGGCACGAGACGATCTTGGCTGGCACACTCAGCTTGCTAGCCTTTGAAGGATGTAGAAGGGCAGCAGATCAGCGGCCAGCTGAGCTGGAGGCTATATGCTAGTGCTCAGCTGATGTTGGTTTGCAAAGCCTTGCTCGCAAAGGAGCTGAGCTTCGCACATATATATATCGAGAGCGCTATGAAACCATCCCCTCTCCTTGCTCTTAACGGGATGGGCATGCTCGTATCCGCAAAAGTCGTCCTCTCGCCACCTCAGTTGACCAGCTCATCGTTCCACCAGGTCACTGAATCCACCAGGTCACTCACCAAATCCGCCAAGTCACCAAATCCACCAGGTCACCAAATCCACCAGGTCACCAAATCCACCAGGTCACCAAATCCACCGGGTCACCCATTGCCGACTCCAATCTGCTTGCGATAACGAAGTCACCCTGATTGCCGCTGTTCACGATGTCTGACCTCACTCGCTCCCAATCGCCACAGCCTTACCCTCGCCAGCTGCCGCTCTCTGGCGCTCTCTACGGCCCACTGCCTCTCACCTTGCCTCGAAAAATGTACAAGTCATCGCATATCACCATTGTTGCCCGCGACAAAGGAGTGACCACATATGCTATCCGACGCCACATGGACAACGACAATGCCATTGTCCACGGTCTCCTCGACACCTCCAACGAATGGCTCCTCATGGCCGGCCTCTACCTGCACTGGAACCCGGACCTTAAGCAGTACAGAGTCAGGATTGGCGACATCCCTGTCGCTCGCATCGTCGCTGGTCAGCAACCCCCCAACAATCCAGACAGGATCATAGTCGATCATGCGAATGGCAAGCCCCTCGACAACAGGGCTGCAAACCTCCACTGGGTCACTGCGCGTTTCAACAGCTTCAACAGAGCGCACAAAAAGCCGCCTGCTTCCAAATTCTTTGGGGTCACCAAAACCGGCAGCCTCTGGAGAGTCACCATTGCAAGGCAACGAAACGGAGCTTACAGAAGCAAGGAGACCGCCGCTGTTGTATACAATCTACTTGCGGAGCTCATCTTTGGCGACCAAGTCAGGAAAACGCCACATCTGCTCAACCCTGTCAACACGTCTTCTCGATCCTCGAAGGTCTGGTCTCAATCCGATGGAGTTGATGTTTATCAGGTTGACGATGTCTTCATCACTATCTACGACGCCAAAGTCAAGGGCAGCTACGAGACGCTCCAGGCAGCAAAGCGAGCAGCTCAGAAGCTTGTTGCCCAGCTGCGAAGCAAGCAAGCCGAAAAGGAGAAGAAGTGGGCTGAAAAGCGCAAGCAACTCAAGATTACGCAGCGCCACGAGGGTAGCGCATACATCGCTTGCAAGGTCAAGGGCACCGAAGTCAAGGTCCTGGTCAGCGACAAGAGCTGGCTTGACATCAAGGCTCGCTCTGCTAAAGTAATCGTCGGATTTGGCCGAGCTTCCATCTATCTTGGTGATGACAAGATTGTCGACTTGGCCCGCTGGCTGACCAATGCCTCGGCCACCGAGATCGTTGACCATAAGAGCCGGGAGCCTCTTGATAACCGGCTGACGAATCTCAAGCTCACCGATCGCGCTGGCAACGGCCAGAACTGCCCCCAGGAGGCGAACGGGGGCTTGAAAGGTGTGCGTCTTGTTCGGGATCGCTGGCGTGTCACCATCAAGGTCAAGGGCGAACCTCGGGCAGCCAACAGATCTTTCGAGCAATCGGAGCTGGACAAAGCAATCGAACTCTACGACCTGGCAGCGCTGCACCAGCACGAGCCTGGTGCCTACCTCAACATGCCAGACAAGCTCTACACTTATACCAGCATGCTCGAGAACAAAAAGACGCTGTCGTACGTCAAGGAGTTCTTGGCTGGCAGAGGGCCAAACTCTACGATCTACAAGGGCGTGTGGGCTGTCCGCGACTGCTTCAAGGGTGGATTGAGTGGTCACAAATCAAGGACGGCCCGTGGCAAAGGTGCAGAGGTCCGCCTAGCCATCGCCTACGACTTCGAACGAGTTAAGCATCAAAAGGGTCTCATGGTTAACTTCGAGTGGATGCGGCCCTGGTACCTTCACCAACTCGCGCGATGGCAGCCCCAAAACGAGGACAGACTTATCGAGCGAGCTTATCGGCTCCTTGGAGGCGATGCCTTTGCTGACGCCGAACGAGCAAACAACGCCGACGGCCTCGAGGAGCTTGATTCGCCTCCCGCCACCTCTTCTCCTACCCCTTCCCCTTCTCGCAAGCGCAAGCGCGAGTCCACGGCCTAATCATGTTCCGTGTATGTACCCAGTCGTGATCCCTTGTGAATTGACAACGTTGCGAAAGGTGTCGATTGAAGAGCGAAAGACTTCTGAGACTATGCGGTCACAATGCGAACTCTGGACTAGTGATTTGCAACCTGCCGCCAAACCCCCATCTGCTGCTGGCGAGCCATGCTCGATGGACCTGGACGTCGTCGAGTGAGATCGCTTGTGCTGCTCGGCGTGCGCCCTCAAAGAGGGGCCGTGTAATTGGCTGGAAAGATAGCCACCCTGCTCGCACTCACCCCAGCCTCAACCCTTCCCTGCCACCAATCGTCGCGACTATCCGTCTTCTTCGTCACCGCAATCACCTGGCCCTTCTGGAAGCCCAGATCGCCTTCCTCCTGCGCCTCGAAGTCGTACAGCGCGATCACTCTCTCGATCACCGGCACGCTAGCGTTTTCGCTCGATAGCGAGAAGCTCTCCCTTCTCACCGCACCTCCATTGCGGTAATCGTCGACGAGGGAGGGGGTGATGAGTGAGACGTGCTGGTTATCCTCGTACCCGTCAGCATCGTCTTCGGCGATGGTAGGGGTCTTCTTGCGACCGAATGCAGAGTTTCCGGGTGAAGGGGTTCGGAAGCGTCCGAATCGAGACCCGGTCTTGGCAGGTGGTGGAGCGGAACCGTCCCAGGGCGACTTGGTGCGGGTGTGACCGTTGCTGCTACCGCTACCGTTTTCGACGTAGGCGGTGTCAAGGTCTTCGAACGGGTCCCGGGCGGTCGAAGAGGGGGCGTGCGAGTCACCGAAGAGATCGTCATTGGCATCAGAGCTGAACTGAGACCAGCCGGCGGGGGTGTTGGAGCTTCCCCTCCCGCCCAAGCTGCCGCTACGGATGCGGTTGTCCGACGCAGCGTTGGTGCCGTTGGAGGGCATGCCGTAGCTCGACTTGCGCACGGCTGACGGGCTGCCTCCCTGCAGCTCGCGATCGAGTGCATCCATTCCGTCGGTGGTGGACTTGCCCCATGCGCTGCTGCTGGTGCTCTGGCCCGGAATATCGTTCCAGTCCGGCGGCGGGGTTGGGCCCGACCGGTCGAGCTTCTTCTTGCCGAAGCTGAGATTGCTCGCGATGCTGCTGGATCGTTGACGTATGCCGGGACGTTTACGTTGCGAAGAAGCGGAGCCGACGCGGGGAGGGGTGTTGCTGATGGACGCCGAGGAACCGAATGCGTACGTTCCAAAGGGTCGACTGTCGTAGTCGTCGTCCTTCCTGCGACGATCGCGATCGTCTAGCTCGTCGAACTGATCGCGCTCACGATCGTTGATTGCGATGCTGTCGAAACGGTCGGGCAGGTCGTCTAGCGGTCCACCGCGCGAAGTCCTGCGCTGACCGCTCGGCAGTGATGAGGAGATACCTTCGAGCTCGCGGCTGTCCACCGAATCGTAGCTCGTTCTGCGTCCACCGCTTCCGCTTAGTCCACGCCGATCAAAGCTGCTCGTGTCGTCGTAGTTGAAGTATTCGCCATCGAGATCCTTGCTCGGTGTGTTGGCGAGCGTGAACCGGTCGATGGTCTGTACGAGCCCTGACGCCCAGGAGGGTCGCTCGACCGCACCGGAGAGGATCTGCTTCGGATTCTTGCCGTACATGCCGTAAGCTTTGACGTTGGCGTCCTCGCGATTGACCAGAACCGTCCCCTCTACCGAGATGCCCCCGTACAGACCTTTCGATTTCGAGTAGGAGAACATCGCAGCCATTCGTCCTTTGGTATTGACGCTGCCACTCGCTTCAGCGGACCTTCCCAGCGGTCCAACGGCGACGGACAGGTTGCCACCGAGCTGTAGCGATCCGGTGGCCATGAACGATCGGACGGCGGACTTCGAGTTGAGCACAATCAAGAAGTCGGTGACTTCAGCACCGGCGTTGAAGCCGCCACCGAGACCACCGATGCCGATGGCGGCGGGGGCGGACCATCGACCCTCGTCCGTCTTTGCGACTACAACGCCAGAGCCGGCTCGTGCCGAGAGTAGGAAGCCGATGCGGAAGACGGAGAAGATGGCGAATCCTCTGGCTTTGGAGAGGACGCTGACGGGGACGATTTTGTCGAGACCGTTGACGGGGTCGACAAAGTCGTTGAGGATCTTGGTCGCCTTGCGGCATTCCTGTTCGAGGTTGACGGGGATGGGGTTCCCCATGGTGTCGAGTCAGCGTCGGCGCGAGTGTCGACGATGAGTGGGAGAGAGGCTGAGGGTGGACCTGCACTTGATGTGGAGTACAGCGATGTAGTCAGGTTGCAGAGCGTTCGTATGCTTTGAGGTTGGTCGTTCGTTGCCGCTGACGCGTGGCGGAGGGTGGATGGCGCCACTCGTATGCTGTGAACGGAGTGAGCCAGTGGTGGCGGTCGGATCTTTTGAAGCGAGAGAAGCGAACACGGCTGATGGAGGGCAGGTGATGAGGTCCGAGTGGCGAGCTTCCAAGGATGTGGGGAAGACAAAAGACGAGATGATGGCTGAACCGGGCCGGGAAGCAAGGCATTTAGGGTCATGCGTAATTCAGCATATTCTGGCATCGCCTGACTGCAGCCGGTCATGCGAGGTAATCACTTAGTCTCCGCGGAAGACCATGCAGCGTGCCAGAAGCACACAACCTATCAGCACCAGCGATGTCCTCTACTCATGGTAAAGTCATCCACAGCACCGCTCATCGAAAGGCTCACAACATGTTCTGAGATTGGTAGTGACCGTAGAGAAAGGAGCTGAGCGGTGTGACCGGTGGGTGTGAGTGAGTGTGGAGGCTTGACCGGCCTGTGCTTATTTTGGGCTTTCTCTCACAACTGTGCCGTATGCTGTGCTTGACCACGAACGCGCGCATTCACCGCGGAGTTGAAAATAAGCAGCTCCTCGTCAGCAAGCTAGAGATGACCTGGGTTGAGCATTGTGGTAGCGTACACGACGGCCACGGACGTGGAGTGGCGGCACTTCCAAGTTCTCAGCGATCCAACATTCCACCTGGGCCTCCATCCCGGTCCACGCGGGTCCTCTCCCTCGCCTGACGCGAGGCGGCGTACAATGCATTGAGCGCTTGCTTGATCTCGTCCAGGCGCTTGCCACCGTTGACAGCGGCGAGATAGCGATTGGTGAAGGCGAGCTTGTCCTTGTCTGGCACGTAGTTGGAAGGCAGCTGCTCCACAATGCCCGGTACCCAGGCCACCATCTCGCCCGCAAAGCCGGATGAGAGCACCTTGAGCGTCGTAATGGCCACCGGCATCACCTCGGGGCTGAACTGGGTGACCAAGCCACTGAGCAACACCGAGGCGAGCTGGAATCCTTGCTGACCCACTGTGTGACGGATAGCCGCAGAGTAGCTTGCCATGTCGTCCATCGACGGCGTGCCGTCTGCATTCAGTGCACCTGTGGCACCCAGTGGTGTGCCCGGTTGAGAGGCGGTGACGGGCATCATGAGCGAGTCGTGTCCGACAATGCCGAGTACGAGATCCAACGTCGTTCCTACAATCTCGGTCTTGAGCAGCGTCAATGCAGCCAGGGCCGCACGGAAGACCTGTGGGAATTGGGGCGACAGCAACAGCATCGAGGGGACATTGTTGAGCACAGTCAAGCAGGTATGGATATAGTCGTCCAGCACATCGCCCATCTCGGCGGGCATCGTATTGTCCATCAGCTGCACCACCTTGCTGGTGACGCGCTCCAAGGCTCCTTGGAGTGCTGCGCTGGTGGCCATGTTGCCCTCTCGTCCAAACTGGTCGATGCACTTGCCAACGATCCACACGTAGCCCGGATTGCCTGTCTGCTCGAAGCACGATGCCAATCGTTCCAGCACCGCGATCAGACTCGGCGCCGCGAGCGGGCCAAAGAAAGACAGTCCGCGGCGAAGCAGAGCACACGCTCGCTCCGAGATGAAGAAGACGTTGCCGTGCGAGGCCAACACACGGTCGATGACCGAGTAGGCTTCCTCGCACGTCTTGGAGCATGCTTCGGGAAGATGATGGGAGAACGAAGATCCAAACACGGCGAGCATCTTTTCCAACTGCTCCATCCTGTCGGCTGCTTTACGCAGCTGGTCCTTGCCAGGGTTGGAGATGTTGAGGATCTGACTGAGCGACTCGAGAAGCGGCTGGGAGAACTGCATGAGCGCCTGCGGTGCCTCGCTCGGCTGCATGCCGGCGATCACGTATGCAATCCCCTCCGAGATCGACACCAGGTCGTCCGGTCCCAGCTTGTCGTTGACCGAGCGGAAGAACTCGTAGAGCTGTGGTAGGTAAGGCACAAGGTGACGATGGCAGTCCTGACAGAGGTAGTTCATCGCCTGAGCTGCGGCTGCGGTGACGTCGCTTCCTGCGTCTTCGAGACCAGCGCTGATGTAGGAGAGTTGCGCAGGGATCTGCTCGGGATGCATGTCGATCCATTCGGTATATCTCGAGAGCACGAGAAGTCCGGCATACTTGATCTTGGGATGGTCTGGAAGCGTGGGGATGATGTTGATGATGTGAGGCAATACTTCGTCGTCGCGTGGATCCGCCTTGGCGCCCATGGCACGCATGCTGAAGAGCGGCGCCTCCACGTCTTGCCACTTGAGTGTCTCCGGCGTCGACTGCGAGATGGTGGTCTGGATGAGATGGAGCGATTTCGAGAGACACTGCCGCGAGCCGAGGACATGACAGCAATCCTTGAGCGTATCGCCCATAAAGTGTCGGAAGGATCGGAAATCGTCGCGCTCTTGCCCTGTGAGCGCATCGGGGTCGTCAGGGAAGCGGAGATGGCGAATGATGACCTCGAGCAGCCTTTCGTAGACGGGATAGAATCGCTGTGCTTCCGGCTGGCCGTAGGCGTGACCCAATGGCCCTGAAAGCAGATACCAGAAGCGGAAGGTGATCTGGACGATATCGAGGTCATGATAAGCGGTGCACTCTGCGATGGCCTCGACGACGGGGAAGAGTTCGTTCTGATGGCGCATGATGATACGGTGATAGGCCTCGCCTGCTTGCACAAAGATGCGACAGAGACCGCGCACCTTGTCCTCGTCATCGCCTGCCGCAGAGATCTCCTGTCGCAGAGGATGCAGACGGGCGAGGACACGCTGGATGACGTCCATGTTCTCTTCCACCTCCTGGGTCTCGTTGATCAGGTCACAGACGACGTCGGTAGCCACATCGAACAGCTCGTCGGAGGCAAGCGCATCGAACGACAAGTCGAAGAGAGGCGTGTCTGCCATCTGTCCAGCTGATACCTCTCCGCTCTTGAGCCAGGACCGCAAGCATTGGAAGATGCCGGTTTGGATCTGAGATGTCAAGCCAGAGGCCTGGACGTACATCGAGAGCAGCTTGAGGATCTCTGGCGCTGCAGCTGAGAGCAGAAAGTGGCATCGAGTGTTGTAAAAGTCGTTGTCGACGGGAATGCGATGGTTCGTGATTACCTCCTCTGGAAGGACTGTAAGGAACTCCAGCAAGACAGGCACAGTCTCTGGGCTGGCGCCGAATCTTTCGATCATTCCAGGCACGACGGTGGGCCATTGCGATTCGTCGAGCTGAAGTGCGAGACCAGACAAGGCTAAGCTGAGCTGCGTCTGGATGACCCGAGGTCCTGATGCATAGGCTGAGAGCGCGGTGAGGAGCGTGTCGCGGAGAGCGATTCTCTGTGGTGGTGGAACCTGTTCCAGGTCGAAGATGATCTTGGTACGGAAGGTCTGCGCAGCGAAGAGTCGAGGTTCGAGGGGCAGCTCGGATGCAAGCAGCAACGAGTTAGCCGTCTGCCATGCCTCGGAGGTCTGCTGAAAGTTCTGGAGCCAGGTGTTGGCAGCCGCCTTGGCTTGGTTGTTTGGGTCGGTGTAGAGGGTGTTGAGCGCCTGCATGACCGCCTGAATGGCCTGCTGTTCCGAGGAGCCTGAGCTCGATGCCTCGGACATGGTGGCGGACCGTTCGCAGGTGACTAGGCTGACAATCTGCTTCCGATCGAAGCCGTAACGACGGTGTGTGAGCTCTGAGTAAAGACAGAATCGTACAGGTTGGAAGGTTGAAAGGCAAGAAGATCTGAGCTGGTGTCACATGCGCTCTTCTCACCTTTTGCCAAATTTCGGAATTCGCGAGTCGAGTCGAGTCGAGTCGAGCGACACGTCGGAGAGTTTGGTCCAAGATCTGCGAGGCACCTACAACTGGCTCGGTCGGCCCACATCTGAGTCTCAAGACTTGGCTCATCCTTAGACTGCACAGTTTCGGATCCTGTTCCACAGATTATGACGAACAAGACACTCAGCGAATAGACTCTATTAGCAGCGGGTGGATGGCCGAGTATGGGAGGATCGCGGCGCGTGATTACTCGAGACCAGCTTCGTTGGTGAACTCGATGTGCTTTTCGACTGTAGGAGGCAAGCGACAGAAGCAGCAAATAAGGGGGGATAGAGGAGCTCGTGTCAGCAAGTGCCTCGTGATGATCAAGAAAGCTGCGGCGTCTGTACTTACTATCAGCCTTGGTGACCGTGGGACGCACCGCCTGGATGGCTCGCAAAAAGTCGTTCATCACCAGCTTGGGTTCCAGCAGCTGCTCGCCCTCGATGTCGTCCCATGTCATCTCGACAGCGTCAGGGTCTCCCGGAGAGCAAGGCGTGAGGTACTCCTTCATCTCCTGCACCTCGTCCTCCACAGCTGCTTCGTCTCCATCCTGCTGAGCAGCGTCGCCGTGCGCACCCGTGTCGACATCACCGTTCTTGGCCTTCTCCTGCTTCTTCTTGCGAGCTGCAGGAGCCATGACCTTCTTGAAGTGGGTGGCACCCGTCACCTTGCGTACGGGCTGCATGAGCGCATCTCGGACCAGGACGCTGATATCCGAGCCCGAGTAGCCGTCTGTCAACGATGCGAGCTTGCGATAGTCTTTGCTGTCCAGTGCGCATGGTGTCTCGCCGACGTTGAGCTCAAACATGCGCTTCCTCGCCTCGAGATCGGGCAGTGGAATGTAGATACGCTTCTCGAAACGACGCTTGATGGCCAGATCCAAGGCCCAGGGGATGTTGGTGGCGCCGAGCACAAGAACGCCGGTCTCGTCGTTGCCGACACCGTTCATCTGCACGAGGAATTCGGTCTTGATCCTCCTGGATGCTTCCGACTCTCCTTCTCCTCTTGTACCGCAGAGCGAGTCGACCTCGTCGATAAAGATGATCGATGGCTTGGCCTCGCGTGCCATCTGGAAGAGCTGCTTGACCAATCGTTCCGACTCTCCCATCCATTTGCTGACCAAGTCCGAACTTGAAACGCTGAAGAAGGTCGACTTTGCCTCGGTCGCGACTGCTTTTGCCAGGAACGACTTTCCGGTACCGGGGGGTCCGTACATGAGGATGCCGCGCCATGGGGTCCTCTTGCCGGTGAACATCTGTGGGAATTTGATGGGCAGGATGACGGCTTCCTTGAGCGCTTCTTTTGCGGTATGCAGACCGGCGACATCGTCCCATCGCACGTTGGGTGTCTCTGAAAGCACGGCACTCGAGAGACCAGCTCGAAGCTTCTTGGTTTCGGGATCGACATCGTCGTCGTCGCCATCTTTCTTGCCGCCCGTGCTGCCGCCGACGCCCTTCTCCGCACCGTTGGCACCCACAGCGGCTCTGCCGCGATCTTCGGAGCTCTTTGCGAGATGCTCCTTGAGTTTCTCGGCTCGGTCGAGGTACTCGGTGAACTTCTTTCGGATCAGATCTTTGAGCTTGTCGTTCTTCTCGTCTGATAAAGTGTGGGAGGAAAAGAACAAGTCATGATGTCAGCATAGGCGGCAGTGATCGTACACAGCAGTTGCGATGCTTCACTCACACTTCATGGCCATCATGAAGTAGTCCAAGCTGTTCTGATAGAGCTTGTACGCTTCTTGGTAGTTCTGCTTGACATCCTCGTCGATCGCTTTTTGAACGATCTCGATCGCTTTCTATGAGTGTTCAGAAGATGCAGCACGAGAGCAGGTCAATATCGGGTAGGCAGCTCTACGGTCGTTATGGATGCGTTCCTGCATCCATCAAAGCGACCTACATTCAAGAAGTCCGAGTTTGCCATTTTGAAGACTGTCAAGTGTCAGAGAGTCGGATGGTGGTGAATGCAGGCGAAAACGTAGGGCTATGGTGCTGAGACAATGGTCTTCGCCTTCTCGACGAGTTAACGGCTCCTGCTTCCTGTCCCCAGAGGGTAGAATTTCCGCTGGTTCGAGGATTGTCTCTCCGATGCTGTGAGTGGCGAGGATGAGTGTGCCGTGTTTGAGCGCTGCTGTTGCGATGGCTTCCTGATGTGTAAAGATAGACGAGGAGGTCGATGGAGATTAGACGGGGTTAGGCCGTGTGATGGATGAAGGCAAGCAAGACGCTGCGCTCAGACGCTGTTTGCGTAGCTTGGCAGGGTTCTAACTTGGCTCGCCTATGCGTCCTCAGCTGGCTGTGGAGTTAATTCGAGCAGATGGCCGGGGAAGGCGCGTTTCCAGCCTGTGATGCAGCAGCAGCCTTTCCTTGCCTTTGAGAGTCCGCCCATTACCTCGATCTGAATTTCCAACACGCTTCTCAATCGCAGCGAGAAGCTCAGTCACAGTCACTGAGTCTGCCGTCCCTTTGACATCGGGCTCTGCGAAGCATTTGGCCGACAGCTTGCTGACTGCTGTGAATCGGGCACTTGCTTGGACCCTTTCTCACAACGATCCGAATTCCGAAAGCACACACCACATCCATTCACGATGGTCACTGCGCACTCTATCATCCTCGCAATCACAATCAGGACTCTCGGATCATCCGATCAATGCTCAAACCATCATCTTTGATGCTGACGTGGCGTCACGTATAAACGGCAGCCGCGGCGCTGCGGCACAGCATCTTGCCCACGATGGCTTCGGATCAGGCGACTTCCTCGCGGGAGCCTGTGCCTGCCTACTCTCTGGCGCCAATCCTCTTTCCGACGCTTCCGATCGATGGCAACGCAGATCGCATCAATCCAGAGTCGCCCGCTGCGATCCAAGAAAGCTCGCAAAAAGCCATCCGCTGCTCAGAGTCCGATGGCGCTTTCCTCTACATCGGCACGTCCAATGGGCTCATCCACTCTTTCCAGATCAGCTCGAAACGCGCAGCAACATCTGCATCCTCGTCGTCAGGCTCTCGATCAATCAGCTACAGCCTGAAACATAGTCGCTCAATATCGAATCACGCCAAGCCCGTCGAAAAGATCGTGCTGCTGCGGCCCTTCAACGCCGCTGCAGTGCTTTGCGAGGGAGTTGTCACCTTCTTTTCGCTTCCCGAATGGTCGCCAATACGAAGCTTGCCATCCACAAGAGCTGTCAGCACCATTGTCCCCGACGATGAGGAAGCCGAGAATGCTTCTGGAACCGATGCAGCCGGTATGATCAGCATCTGCATCGTGCGAAGGAAGCACATCGTCCTGGGCAAGATCGGTGCAGAGGGCCGTTCGGGTCTTCAGTGGGCCACCGTCAAGGAGATCCCTCTACCTGGAGGCGCCATCTTTGCTCGCCGCTTCGCTGACACCCTATGCATTGCCAACGCAACCGAGTACAGTCTCGTCCATCTGTCCACTGGACAGATCACTCCGTTGCAGCTTCCCATCAGTCAGACCGGCGAATCGCCCTCGGCTCAGGTCAGACCAAGCATCGTCACGGTCCCGGCGCAGCAAACAACCAGCAGAGAAGGAAGCCTCTCTCCCGCCGTTGACCGCTCTGCTTCCTCCGCGCCCGCCAAGTGCGAATTCCTGGTCACCTCTCACAGCGGCTCCATCACCCTAGGCGTCTTCGTCAAGCCTTCGGGCGAGCCGGCACCCAAGCTGCTCGAATGGCCCTCCCATCCTCGTTCAGTCACCTATGACGGCAAGTATCTTGTCTCGCTGTTGCGCAATGACACTGTTGAAGTTCACGATCTCTGTCGAGATTCAGTCGAAAAGGTCCAGACGATCCAGCTACCACCTGGTCTAGACCCGCGATTTCTACAATCAGTGCAAAGTCCAAATCAGGCCAGTGGAATGGACGGATCTGGGACTACATCCGTATCTCGAGATGATCTGGACTTTGTCAAGGTCTCTCTCGGCCAGCTCAGCAGCCAGGAAACGCCGGTGTTGCGCCGTGCGTCAGAGCACACGGGAGCGGCTTCCTCATCGCAGAGTCAGATCCTCCTTTGCGGACGAAACTCGACGTCCGCTGTTCAGCAAGATCCGCTCTTGAGCTGGACCCTGGAGCAGCTGCATCACGGCCGACTTCGTACTTTGCGGCACAGCCTGGAATCGTACAGATCAAATACAAAAGAGCATGCGGATGCGTTGCGCGCCTCTCTCGAAGCATCGATCGCCCATGCTCTGCTCGGCATCGAATTGCTGTATCGCACCGACTTTATCGCTGCTGGGCATATCTTGCGTCACGCCAACCTCGATCCGCGTTTGTTGCTCGCGCTGTTTCCCTCTCTGCAGGATGGATCGCAAGCGGATGCCGAGGCCGTATTGCCTCATATTGTACTCTCCAGCCTCGAAAAGCTGAAGCGCGACGATGATGTCAGACTGCGAAGCATAGACGAGATCGTCGAGGCAAATCTCGCTCTCAACTACTCTCCAGCCCTGGACGTACATTCCGACAAGACCCTGGCGCAGCTCAAGGGAGACTTGCTGCAAAGATCGGACGAAATGTTGCGCGCGTTGCTGGAAGATTGGCGGAAAGCTTCGGCGGTTGCTTCAGTGGACCAGGGTGCGGCCGTTCCGTCGTTCTGGGCCGGCTCCTTCATGGACGAGCAGATGCTGGTCAACGTCAAGGCTCGAGTTGACTCGGCGTATCTTCAGATGGTCGCTGAACGACGTGGGACAGTCGAGCAGGAGGACCCCGCGTTGGAAGCCGAGCTCACCACTTTCCTGGCATCCAAGCCCAGCTGTGCACCAGAGAAGGTCGAGGAAGTACTCGAGCGGAAGCAATTCTACTCCTTGCTCGCGGAACACCACCAGCATTCAGGCAATGACAAGGCAGCACTCAAGATCTGGACCGGCCTCGTCGACGGCGAGATGGTCGACAGCCTCAACGGGACGATTGACGTGCCGACAGCACTGTCCAAGGTAGCTGCTGTGCTAGAAGAGCAGAATGATCCAGATTTGCTCTCGACCTACGGTCGCTGGCTGGTTCGCAAAGACCCCGAAGCCGGTATCCAAATTTTGACGAAGCAGACACCGATGCCAGGAACCGATCCGTCGCAGAAGTCAACAATCCGAAGCAAAGCGCAAGAATTGGAAGCCATCCAGGCACAAAAAGCCACTATCGACGAACTGCGAGGCGTCGATGCCGAAGCGGCGACAAAGTATCTCGAGGCGGTTGCACTGTCAACGTCGAAGGTGCAGGATGAGCAGATGCATCGCGAACTAGCTGTAGCGCTGCTTCGTCGAGTCGGAACTCACCTCAAAGACGACGCTTACCAACAAAGGATGGATGATGTGGCCCGGGAATACGCAGAGGGATCCTACGCCGAATCGTTCTTTGCCCATCTCGCGCTAGCCAGCGATGGGTCGTCCAGGGATATCGACCGTCTCAAGCTGGCGATGCTTCTGCAAGGCTCGACCGTGCTCGATCATCAGTCATTGTTGGACATGATCACGCCCCTAGAGTCATTGGTCTACGAGAAAGCCATCATCCTTGGCAAGCTCGGACGCGATTCGGAAGCGTTGTCCTTGCTGGCCGTCAGGCTGAGAGATGCGAACAGTGCCGAGGCATACTGCTCCCAGGACGGAGAGGTGCTCTCACCGATGCTGGCCACCTCGATCGCCGAAGACCACAAGGACCTTCAACCATTTGCGGCGATGTTGAGCCGTACATACTCGCAGCGCGTCAAAGCGCACGCCAAGGCAGCAGCGCAGCGTGAAAAATCCCCGGCACAGCGCAAGGAAGAGCTCCTCAAGCAGCTTCTATCCGTCTATATGGCCAACGGCGCCGAGGAGCAGTTCCGCATCGCCACGGCACACTTGCTGAACACGCAAGCACTGCACCTGGACAACCGGGAGGTGCTGGAGCTGGTACCTAAGGACTGGTCATTGCAAACACTCGAGACCTTCTTAACCCAGAGCCTTCGTCGACAGCTTCACCGACGACGCGAGATGCAGGTGCTGCGCAACATTGCCAAGTGTCGACGCCTGGATGCAGCCGAGGATCTGTGGGCCAGACAACGCGCGATGGGCGGCATCCTTCAGGATACTGAGCTTGATGGAGGCTTTGGTGCGGGCGGTGACCGAGGCGTTTCAGAGGGAGAAGAGACTGCCTACTCGGATTGGAAGGAGGGCGACGCTTTCAGACAAAGCGACAGCCTCAGCAGCGAGAAGACGCCGGGGCACCGACGACGAGATCCGACAGATGATGCATCGAAAGAAGCCAGGATCGACCGTGTCCACTCGGGCTTCGATATGCAACCCTCATTTGCCGTCATTCCTGGCGATGACGACGACGCCGTTGACCTGATCTGAATCGCATTCTTTCTCGTCGTGGTTTGCAAGCCTGTTGTGTGAGCGACAGCAATGCTGTATCTCATACGTGCGTAGCAGCATCTTTTTGTGGCTGAAATCCGTGGCTTGCTTTTTGCGCCTTTCCTGTGCATGTTGTGGCCCAGAGTTGAAAATAAGACTCGCCTCGAAGAGCTTATTCTTCGCACTGTCCAAGTTGGAAGCCAATTCGTCATTGGGCGCCTTGGTGATCATGCTGAGTGTGCAACCTGGCTGAAAGAAGACAACAGACTGATTCGCATGTGTGCCTGCACCAAATGCTAAACTCGATCGCAACTTGCGCTTTCGTCCTCGCCCAAAAGCGCTGTGATGTGATCGCACGAGAGGGGGACGTGATCTGTCGGAAGGAAGAGCCTCGGAAGAACCGCGTGTGAAACGCACAGACGCATCAACCGTGCATGCCATGTCAGTAAAGCCCAGGGCCTTACATTTCATACAGCGAGCGAACGCCGCCGTGACTTGGTCGGATGAATGTGCGGAGTCGGCTACGCCTATCCAGCTGCGTGACGTCTGAGTTTGAGGTTTTGACACGCCTCCCACGCCTCCCACGCCTCCCACGCCTCCCTGCTTTATGGCGGGTTAGCCGACGCCGCGCTGCGCTTGTTCCAGTGTTGGTCTTGCTCGTTGATTCACGCTGATGAGGACGCTGAGAAAGTGTGCGGAAGCCTCTTCTTTCTCAACCATCACTGACAAGAACCTGCTTGTCGACGACTCCGAACAAGTCACTTCCACGTCGCCCGCTCTCACACTAGCGAGATTCCA
This sequence comes from Pseudozyma pruni, assembly GCA_023212685.1. Lineage (NCBI taxonomy): Eukaryota > Fungi > Basidiomycota > Ustilaginomycetes > Ustilaginales > Ustilaginaceae > Pseudozyma > Pseudozyma pruni. The sequence continues at coordinate 256,229 of JALBYD010000022.1, forward strand.
CCATGAATGCGTCTAAAGCTGATCAAGAGGTGAAGCGTAAGTATCGCGCCACCAAGGAGCATTCAAGCAAGTTCACTGACATTGATTCTTCCATCTTGACTTGTCTTTCTAGAGGTCGTCCGAGACCTGCTCTCCAGGGACCCAGTCAAGTTCAACTCGATCATCAACGCACACTTCGCCTCGAGCAGCACGTACCAAGGACGAGGTCTCAAGATCACCGGCGCGAGTCAGCTCAAGCATGCCGCATGCCTGCTCAATGCCCTCAACTTTGGATCGGCAGCCAAGATCGACAACGGAGACGTCCGTTGGGATGCCGCCAGCTCCACCGCCATCGTCAAGGCCACTCGCTACGTTCGACCTGCTTTCTTCCCTCTCTTCGAATTTGCCGTGCCGACCAAGCTGGTGCTCAGCTTCCACGCACAAGACGGCGAAAAGGAGACGCTCTACTGCACACAGTGGAGAGATGAATGGCCACTGGAACAGGTTATCCAAGCTGTGCCCCTCGTAGGAAGACTCTACAGCTCGCTTCTGGTGCCCGTGATCACATCCGTCTTCCTTTTGCTCTCCAACGTCGTCTTCTGGCTTCACGCCAAGATCGAGTCGGTCCAGCACCGATACGGTCATGACGCCACCCAGGCCTATCGCCACAAGGTGCAGCCTCGAATCCCTGCCAGCTTGCTCAAAGGCTTTGACACCGGCGTCCACGCCGCTGAGCATGCCAAAGAGCACAGCGCTCACGTCGTCTCTCGCGTGTCGCACGGTCCTCTGAGGGCGATCGAGGAGCTGGCACGTACCGCTACGGTCGTGTGCAACCTTGCCCTTCCTCTTCAGCTTCAGCTTCCGTATCCTTCGGTCTTTGCTGAAGGCGCTCGGACTGAGCGCGCCAGCACGCCCCAGAAGGGGTCGGAAGGTCGCGAGTTCGCGAAGGAACACTCCGACAAGCCCACTCAGGACAAGCCAGCCGCTCCCAAGTCTCAACCTGCAGCCAAGCGTGAAGAAGAAGGCTCTCGCTCGCCCACGGAGAAAGTCTCTGGAGCGCCCAGCCCCGAGAACGGCAAGACGGGCAAGACTCCGGAGCAGCCGTCCTCCGACCAGACTCAGACTGACAAGCCGGCAGCCGAAGACCACAAGCGCAAGGCTGAGCCCGTTCCAAGCGATGAAACTCGACATGCAAAGGTCGTTGTCGGTCCTTCGGACGACAGCTCGCACCAGCCTCAGGCGAAGGAGATCGATCTTGTCACCCAGCAAGTGACGGAGAAGGCACCTACCGAGCCGGCCAAGCCGTCGCTGTACCAGGCGCTCAAGAAGGACGAGCAGCTGCTGGTACCGGGTGGCGAGGCCAGCAGTGGTGGCGGAAAGAAGGCGTCTGGCAAGAAAAAGCACAAGAACGGCGGTCGCAAGTAGGGCTCAACGCCTTGTTCCTCGTCGGTCATCGTCGCGCACAGCTCTTGAGCCCGGTGTCTTTCGCATCTTCGCACTCTCTTACCGCTGTCAGCGTTCGTGCACGCCCCAAGTTCCCAGTGTACCAGCATTCAATCTCAAAAATTCCGCATTGCCCTGTATGCTCAAGCCCATGATCCGGCCTGTGAGACAGATGTGCTTGAGCCGGCTGACTCAGTTCGCCACGAAGCGACGCCGTGCCAATCGAGGGCTGCAAGAAAATCGCGAAGCGTCCTCGGTCACAGCGAACCGGCTCCGTTTTCTCGCCTTCGCTTCGACGTTTTGCGGATGGCCACCTGCCCTTCAACCCAAAGCTCTTCTCGCAACCCAAGTCTGCAAGTGCAAAGTCTCCTTCTGCACACATCACGCTCCACACACGCCGTGAGTTGTCAAAAGCGGGATCGATTGTGCGCGAACCAGAGAGGGGTGTATTTGCTGCAAGATCAGAACACAGGGGTGATCAAGTCGCCGAACTTCCTCGCGGCGATGATGCCTGCGGTGAAGACGGTGACGCCCCAGAGGATGGAGAGGTTTCCAGGGCGGTGTTCGGGTGCGAGGATCTGCTGGTTGATGAATCGGACGAGGAAGTTTTGCTGCTTGGCGGCTGGGCGACCGCCCGAGGAGGGGGAGGAGAGGAAGCCCCTCTGTGCTGAGCTGCGGTATTAGGAAGGGTGGGAGGCGAGAGGTTGGGGTCAGCGTTGCGGGTTCCTCGAGGATCGCGGCGCAAGCAGAGGGAGCTTGCGCGCGAACTTGCCGCATCCTTGGACTCTTCGGACCAAAGACAGTGCTACGAGCGTTCCGAGTCGAAGATCCCCACCACCTTTGCTGCAGACATTGAGCCCAACTTCCGCTGCCTCCATCTTAGCACCGCGCTGCGACACCCACCGCACCAACACGAGCGCAACCGCACTTTCGAGACTTACAGATATGAACCTTGACCCGACATGATGAATGTTGCTTTGCGTTGTTGATGAAAGCGTGTGGTGGCAGTGATGAGGACCACGATGTGTCAAAAATGTCCGCTTAGGAAGCTCGAAGAAGTGGAGAGCCGCCGACGAAATTTACGAGCCCCGATCGTAGCCAGATCGGCGATTGGTGCTCTTACTCCTCGCTCTCGCAGCTGTGGTTTGCCGTACACTCAACCCTTTCCTGTGCCTGAGACGGACGCTTCACACTTCGCACACACTGGGCCAGGAAGAATGTGTCTATTGCTACGAATGCCAAATGCTGTACGATACCGCTACCCGTCTATGCCTTGACCTGTACACCCGCCGCCTCCGCCTTCTTCCCCCTGGTATAGTCCACCAACAACCTTAACTTCTCCAGCACCACAAACACGATAATCGTATTCGGGCTCAATCGCATCCATGCCGGAGTCCATCCCCTAAACAAAAACCCAACCCCTTCCTTCCTCAAATCACCCCTAAGCGTCTTGAGGATCCCTTCACCGGAACCGGCGGCGTTCATCACGCGGCTCTTGATGACGTCTGCGGGGCTGCAGACGGTGGTTGCTACGGTGCCTGCCATGAAGCTTGCTGAGAAGTGGAGTGCTGTTCCTTCGTGGAAGTATCCTGAGCCGAGGAGGAGGTTCTTGAAGACGTCGTAGGTTGCTAGTTGGGAAGCGTTCATGAGGACTGCGCGGACGGTGTTTGGTCCGAGGCCGCGGAAGAGCGATCCTACGCCTTCCTCGCGCGTCATCCGTACCAGCCCCGTGATAGCATTTGGGTAGTTGTACCGGTCTGCAGGCTTACGATTGACATCGCTCGTCATCCTCACCAGCAGAATATCCGCCGGGTTGCCCGCTAACCCTCCCACAGCCCCCGCTGCCGACGCACACAATGCCATCTGTCCCACCCCCAACGCTCTCCCCTCATTCTGATTAAGCGCCATCTCCTTGAACGAATCATACGCGCCAAACCGTGTAACGCTATACGTCATCTGTCGCAACAACGAAGCGGTTAACCCGACGTACAACCCTCGAGGGCCTTCCCGGCGGAAGGTGGTGAGCATGAGCGAAAACATGTTTTGCCGAGCAGAGGCGGTCTGCATGCGCGTTTTGGTGAGGTCGAGTGGGTGCGTGAAGAGCGCCGCTATTGAAGCTGCTGTGCCTCCGAGGTAGAAGGGGTACTTTTTCGGTTTCGGTTGAGGAGCTGGTGGTGAGGGCTGCCGTCTTGAGGAGGACGGTGATATTGATGATGATTGCGACATATTGGGCTATGTATGGTCTCGCTACCGGTTGACGAACAAGTGCGGTCGGTCCAAGGGATGGGAGCCGTGAAGACTGAACCGACGGGCGCTCGAGAAGAACTTGGACCTGCAAAGATCGTGGCTTCAGAGTGCAAAGCTTCCGTGATGATTCCGTTTACGATCCTGTGTCTATCCGAATTGAGTCCTCCTAACCGTACGTAGCTCACTTGTCTGAACGGCGCCGTTCGATGAAATCGTTGATGGTGTGATGGTGAAAGGGCTACAAAGATGACAATCGAAAAGGGTTCACACAAGACGTCACTGATCAACTTCTCAAATCGGAAAAAAAAAAAAATCATCTCGATCCGTCATACCCAGCCATACAGCTCGGTTGCAGTGAATTTTTCCCTTAAACCCTTGATGGCCGCGCCCTCGCCGACCGAAGAAGACCGACGTCGACTCAATCGCGATGCGTAAATCAGGCCGGCGACAGCTTTGGTTCGACGCTCTTGACATGCTACGTCAGCTAGCTTGGTGCACGCCTCTTAAGGTCAAAGCTTTGTGCGCCTTCCGCGAATTCAATGTTGCTCCTACAGACGGTACACAATGTAGAGACACGAGCGCACACCCGATTGTTTGGCAGGATCAAGACTAGATTTCGACAAATGAGAACCACGGCAAGAAGCCGTCTGTGAAGGCTAGCAACGAGATAGTGACGAGACATGTGAGGCACACTTCGAGATAGTGTCTGACAGAAGAGTGATCGACGAGAACAGGGAAAGTTTTTGGTGATGATGGAGAGTGGGCACAAGGCCCTCCGAATTCGGCTGGCGCGATAGGGACAGCAAGAGCTCGGATAGGAACAGGAATCGACGAATCGATGGAAGAGGGGAAGAGACTCGTAATGTATCGACGACAAGGGGAGGGTGTTGCCTCAGGTCGGATAAGAGTCTCGATTGGGTGACTCGGACGGCAAATAAGCAGGGAATCAAACATCGCCAGCTCTGCCGAACAGGGTCATCCAAGAGAGAGCGGGCCAAGTAAACGTCACTGAAAAAGCAGTGAGCCAAAGACAAGCAAAGGCAGAAGGTTGCCAGACGAGATGCTTGCGGTCGTAGGAAAGCGACGATGAAGGCGTGGGGGCTCGACTTGAGTAAGCACAAGTGTGCTGAGCGGGCAACCCTTGCTGAGACAAGGGCGGTCGCTGGTAGCCCCACATTGCAGTCGAGATGAGCAGCAGTCCTTCGAGTCGAGCGATCTTGACCGTGAAGAGCGAATGCTTCAGTAGCGTTGTGGACACCACCGCGACGAATCCAAATAGGGGGATCGAGCGTGGAAGATGGGCAGAGCTAGGTCCAGGGACCAGGTGGCCTCAAAGTGATGCTTTGGGGAGTGGTGGCTTGAGGAACGCAAAAGTGCGTTGGACGCCAACCGCTAGAGAGACGGCGGCCATGTATCAAGTGACATGGACATGCTCTCACAGCGGTGGCCCGCTCGTGGCATGAAAAGAGTCAACAGTGGCATCCACGACCGGCGATGACGGTGAGCGTCACACGGGTGCGAAGACAGCACGCTGTTCAGGATAGCAAGTGAGTGGCTGATGAGAGGAGCAAGAGGTAGGAAAGGCGGTAAGAACCTTGTTCCGACGTCGTGGACAGATTGATGTTGGCCAATGTCTGCAGTGCAGCGTTGAAAACTTACTGTTGCAGAGATTCATTCAAAATAGATGGGTTACGCCGACGCCGGGTTTAACCCAGGTCGTCAGCGCGGCTCCGCTTGACGGAGCCGCCTCTTCTACCTCTTGATTCGCCGCGATGGACGTTTTCAAAGTGGCGCTGCATGTCGTGCTTTCGAGCAAATTGCTTCTGGCACTCAGCATCAGGACACTCGAACGGCCGAGCACGGGTCTCGGGATCCTCGTGCGTGTATCGGTGCGTCTTGAGGTTGTAAGCGCGGTCGAAGAGCTTGCCACATTCGGTGCATTGCCATCGCTTGGCGTTGGTGACGGGGTCAACGAAGGGTGCCGGGATAGGAGAGGAAGAAACCACGGCAGACTTGGTAGGTGACGAACGATGTTCGCGATCAGCGCGCGAGGAGCGGATGGGTCCCACCTGCGAAGGCTGTTGCTCTTGCTCGTGCGCGACCTCTTGGACGACCGGCTTCTTGATAGACTGCGACAAGTCGTGTCCGAAGGCGTAAGCGTTGGCGAGGGTGCTGAGCACAGCGGCTTTGGTGTCCTCGTCGGTGCCGAAGTACGGCTTGAGGTCTTGCGACGTCCACATCTCGTCTTCCTCCTTGGCTTCGAATTTGGCGGAGTCGGCTTCGGTTTTGAAGGCGCCATCCAGGGTCGATGGCGGTTCGTAGACATCGTCGTTCTCGACCTTGACCTCGCTTTGAGATGGCATGACGGTGGACTGGCTGGCGCCAAAGGCGGTCTCGGTCTCGGTCAGCTGCGAGTCATGCTCGCCCGCTTCGAGCTTGACGTTCTGCAGGTTGGAAGCAAAGGCGTCGACGGGATCCTCAGCAGAGGACTCGAGTGGGTCCTCGAAGGGCTGATCGTTGAAGAGAGGGAACGCGAGCGTGTCGGCATCGAACTCGAAGTCGGCGTCGTCGAACAACGAAGGTGATGTGAGAAAGTCGCGTTCGGAATCGGGCGAGCCTACGGAGTCGCTGTAGCAGGTGTCGAACGACTGACGGTGAGGGGGTGTCAGCGCGGACGGGTAGCTGGCCATCGAGCTGACAGAGGCCGAGATGGAGTCGGCCGTCATGGTGGCAGCAAAGGCGGACTCGGGCGTAGTGGCGACGTTCTGACTAGCTTCAGATACAGCAGCCGTGGCATCGACGGGGTTGACGTTGGCGTTCAGCATGGTCGAAGGCTTGATCGTCTCTACCGATGAAGGAAAAAGAGGCAGGTTGGATACAGAGGCTGGCCACGATCCAGAGACGTCGGCAACGGCGTGAACTGGTGCAGTGGGAGGACTGAGCGATGAGAGCGAAGACCAGTCGCTTCCGAGAAGGAACTTCTGGAGCTCGCCGATGCGGTCGGATGCGTTGGAGTCGGTCAGCTTGGTGTGGCTGTCGAGCTGAGGTGGCGAGCCGTAGGAGGTGACGCCAGGCGAAGAGAAAATGAATGCGGACATGGAAGCGTTGCTATCAGCAGACGACTGATCGGCTGGTGTTGGCTCGACGGAAGAGGGTGTTGAAGGCGAAGGATGAAGGAGAGAAGCGGTCTGAGTGGTCGCCATCACGATGTCGTGAGATCTGTTCAAGTTGGTGGTGATGTTGATCAAGATGGTGATGGTGGTGGTGGTGGTGGTGGTGAGCAATGTTCAAGATGATAGTGATGGTAACAAGACAAGGTTGAGTGAGGCTGCTAAACTAGTAAAAGTAGACGCTGAACGTGAATGCAAGAGGGCGAGGCGGTGGGCCTCTCGGTGGCACTAGCCGATAGTTATATTTCCGGGTGGCAATAATTTCGATAGTCGCGCTCCGACTTCGATTTCTTTTTTTCTCCACATCAACACACACACATAGCAGCAGCAGAGTGGAGGGCCGAGGATTTATTTTTTTTTAAAAAAAAAAAAGGCTGTCACGCAGGGTCTGGACAGCAAAAGGGTCTCGCCAGCTTCTGCACTATCACGCAACTGGCAGCACCCTTCTCTCGAGGATTTGCGAGTCACCATCAGACACAGAGTCACACTCCTGAATCCCGGTCAAGTAGCCTGAACTTTCCGTCTTCCGCCTCTTTCCATGTCTGGCTAGTCTCTCAATACGTCAAGTTTTTTTCACCTTGCTAGGATTTCATCAGGTGGCGATGGTGGGCGTAACGCTCTCATGTAATTCTCTTCCATGCAGATGAAAGGCACGACAATATCACAGACAGAGCATGGCAGTGCAGTACGAGTCGGAGACAAGATAGTTACAAGCAGTCAATACTATCAACACGTCATGCGCGCGTGGTGCCTGCGGACATCAGACCATGTCGTCCATGGAGAAAAGGAAGCGGATCGGTCGTAAAGGAGCACATCAGACCATCCCTGCCTTCCAGCTCCTTCCTCTGGCTTCGACTCGACCGTCATAGCCGACTATTTAATGCTTAGATTTTTTTAATTTTTGATCTTTTTGCCGATGTCCGTGGAGCACGAACGAAGGCTTAATGACTTCGAGTCATCCCGGTTTCCGATCGCCATTCATCGACGATCTTCGCGCTTCAAAGCCCACGTCGGATCGACATACACGGGCGCAGCCTGCTCACGATTGAGTCGGGAGCCTGTCCTCCGAACGAAGCTGCTCCTCGTGCCTGACGAGTGAAGCGGGACGCAGGCATGGCTGTCGCGCGATCGCCTCGACCGAAGCTCTTTACGCGAAGCTTTCCAGCGGAAGTGGACGAGACCCTTATCTGATTATCTCACCAACGCTTCTCGCTTGGCCCCCCTGCCGAGCAGGGTCGAGCCGCTTGTGCGAATGACTCGACGCAGCCTCGGATCGACCTGATCCGCGCTGGTCGAGATAGACAACTCCGACAGGCACAGCCATTCCGTGAGCCTTTCGCGTGGACGTCTCTTTCATCCCGAGAACATTCCATCCTCCACGTCGATACGATGTATGCTTGTGATCACGTTTCCGACGTGGCTTGCATAATGTGGAGCGGCGGTCGCTTCTTCCCACCGCCTGCACCTGTCAATGGTCGGTCTCACCTCCACGCCGTTCTTCAGCGATGGTGACGCGGCCTGACATTCACATGAATGGGGGTTCGGTTGCTCAAGACCACCAGAGTCCGCACAAAGCTTTGAGAAGAGGCTCACGCAGGAATGCGCGCTCAAGCGATAACGATGCTCAAGGCATCTCCCGATCCAGTTCAGAATATCTCACGATTCGTTTCATATGGCCTAACATTGATTAATTGGCTGGCTGGCTTTACCGAAAAGTCCGTGCGACCGAGAAGACTTGCAAAAAGTGTCTAGACGCCGATCGTCATCGTCTGCAAACCTCGTTAGATGTACCTCCATCTTCGTACGTGTCTCTACACACCGCAACCGACGGAAGTGCATGCCATCGAACGTCATTCGTACCGCTGGACGAATCGCTCGATCTCTTCCACTCTTCTCCAAGCAAGCCGTGAAGCAACATCATATCAACATGTCTTCTTCAACGCAATTCGCTCTCGAACGAGCGATCGCCATCTCGGCGGTGGAGCGCGCATGCTCGCTCACAGACAAGGTCTTCCGCAATCTTGTGACAGCAGACACAGTCACCAAAAAGGACAAATCGCCCGTCACTGTCGGCGACTACTCGGCACAAGCTGTAGTGAACGCCATCCTGGGTTCGCACTTCCCTGACGACCCCATCGTAGGAGAGGAGGACTCGAAAGACCTCCAAAAGCCCGAGTCAGAATCCCTTCGCAAGCAGATCTTCGGTCTTGCCAATGAGGCGCTCAAGAACTCGGCGCAAGAATGCCCGGCCGTTGCCGAAGCCGAGTCCAACAAGCCTTCCACGCAAGCATGGGGGGATCGCGAGCTGACCGAGCAAGAGCTCCTTGCAGCGATCGACAGGGGAAGCGCAGAGGGAGGCGCAAAGGGTCGTTGCTGGGCGCTCGATCCCATCGACGGCACCAAGGGTTTCCTGCGAGGCGGACAGTACGCCGTTTGCCTTGCCTTCATGGTGGATGGACTAGTCCAGGTGGGTGTGATGGGATGCCCTAATCTGCCGCACGACGCTTCGTCGGCGAAGCCCAAGGAAGGCGAGTTTGGCGCCGGTCAGAAGCGAAGTGACCTCGGCACCCTCTTCATCGCGGTACGAGGGCAAGGCGCCTTCCAGCGTCCTATCCAGGGCGGCAAGGAAGAGAAGATCTCGATGCGTCAGATCACCTCGCTCTCCGAAGCTTCGTTCTGCGAATCGGTCGAGGCAGGCCACTCTTCGCACGGAACAAACGCCAGAATCGCGGAGCTGCTCGGTATCACTGCTCCTTCCGTCCGCATGGACAGCCAGGCCAAGTATGCTAGCATCTCGAGAGGCGACGGTGACGTCTACCTGCGCCTTCCTGTCGGCGACGGCAGCTACCAGGAGAAGATCTGGGATCACGCTTCGGGATCGCTGCTTGTCGAAGAGGCGGGCGGCAAGGTGTCCGACATTCGTGGCAAGGACCTCAACTTTGGCGTGGGACGAACGCTGCGCGAGAACCGTGGTGTGGTTGCTTCGCGTAAAGAGGTCCACTCCAAGGTGATTGATGCTGTTCGCAAGGCACTCGAAGAGGAGGGTCGTGGACACCTTTAAGAAGATCGCAGACCGAATCGGGCCGACACAAACAGGTAGACCGTCTGCAATCAAGCTTCTCCTGAACAATCTCTGGACCCGATGCATTGGTTGTCTGTGGGAGCAATCGGAAGTCGCCGGTCTGCAACTATAGCGTGTGCTCAACGCAATGAACTGTCGGAGTGAGTCTCTGCGACGCGCCAAGCGCGGTATCATGCATTTCATGGACCGTCACCGAGGCGATTGCTTGGCACGGAAATTTGGTTTCAGCCACGGGACGATGATGGCGGCCACCAGTCATTCCTGTCAGGAGAGCTAGCTCGACGAATGGTTTCGACGAGTAGACGATGGCTCGTTACCATATTTGATTGCGGACATATGCTCCAGCTCAATACAAGACGTCGAATCGCCCTTTTCGGTGACGTCGGGCTGAGAGGGTTGGCTGAGAATCCAAACTGGCTATGAAGGTTGCGTTCTGCTTTGCTGCGCCTCCATTGGAAGAAGATATGACCCTGCTACCCGTCAGTCAGTGAATGTAAAGGTAGCCGAGGCGTGGCGTCTCGATGGACTGACTCCATTTCGATTGTGACGGGCGGGCCTGTCTGTCTGTCTGCCGTTCCGGCTGTCAGACGTGCTCGGTCAAGCCGAGGAACGGAAATCTCTTGTGCCAGCAAAAGAGAGCCAACACGCGGTATTTCGGCAGAGGCCGAGAACAGGGTCAGCCGCTGCGTCGGAGTTTGCGACAGCATTGCAGGAAGCTGCCGCGTGCTTCAGCAAGGCACATCAGAAGACACACCACACACACGCCAAGGACCGCGTGCTTGGCTGGGCTGGGCGGAGAATTGGCCGATGTGCTGTCGTCGAGCAGGACGAGTCGTGTGCCCCCTTGCACACCGGCACGTTCGACACGCCAGGCCACGCCTCGGCAAGCACAAGGCGCGTTGGTGATCAAGGTTGCATGCAGCTCGCTCCTTTTGAGGAATCTCATCTCATTGTCCTGGTGTGCCCACACCACTGCACAAGCTGCAGATCAGGTCAAGCGCTGGTTGCGCATTAACTTAGTCTCGACTCGATTGCAAGCAAAAGCCCCCTGGCCAAGCCGCATCCGACGCAGGCGTTTGCCTGTCGAGCGTGCGTATGTGTGTGCGTCCGTCGGTGCCTTTCCGACAACTGAAACGCCGCACCCTCTTTGTCACATCCACTCTGCTGCTCCCTGTCACAGCGGCTTCTCCGCTCTTTCGACCACCATGTTGTGTTGGATTCGACTCTCTCAGCGCCACAGCTACTGCCTATGCTAGATCGGCTGCAAGCGCCATGCCGCCTCGTTGATTCAAGCCTCATCGCTTCTTCTCTTCCTTCAGCCACGCGGATCGTCTAGCTGTATCTTTGCATCTGCAACGAGATCTCACCTGTCACCATCGGAGGACCAGCGACAGCCTCGTCGTCACCGCTCGCTTTGACCCTCTCGCTCCTTCTCTAGCCCATTATCGGCTCTTGCGCTCGGATCGCGCTTCCTGCAACGCTACACGTTCCGCCCCGCGTCTCTGCATCGTCGTCGCCTTCACTCAGAACGATGCTAAGCTGATGCGCTCATCGCCATCACCTCCGTCGCCTATCTTTCTACCATCCCATACCTCTACAACCTTGCTGGCATCGAACCTTTCCCAGCTGAACCCCAGATTCGCGCAGCCTCGTCACCTCTCCAGCCTTTGCCGCGCCCGCTCCTCTATTCGTCATCCAGCTTGCAGACGGAAAGGACGTGGCATCATGAACAGCTACCATCAGCACGGCTCCGTGGCAGTATCAGCCAATGTCGGCGGCTCAGACAACTTCGCCGGCTTTGGCGCTCGCAGATTCATGCAAGATATGTATCAACAACAACAGCAGCATCACGCCTCCAGCTCCCAAGACAGCGCCTATCATCGCGCAAAGGCTCCTTCATACAGCCATGCACATCAACAGGCATCCTCTGCACGCGACCAATACGGTGAACGGTACCTGCCGTCACAGAGCGCCAGCCAAGCCTACTACCACCAGAGTCCGTCTCCACGGCAAGCGCCACTCCCTCTCCCGTCAACGTCGCGCGATGCTGCAAGCAGAGATGAGCAAAGGTCTCGTCGTCACAATCACCGCCAGCTCGAACAGCACGATCAACAACGCACACAGAACAGACATCAGCCTCAAGCACCAGCAACTAACACGTCATCCTCCAGCCGCAGAGATGCAGACACAAGCATAAGGTGGCGGTCTGCCACTCTCGAGTCGTTAGCCAGCGATTCCACAGCAGGTCTGGCCTATGATCGTAGCAATGACTCGCAGTACTCGCGAGACGCACATCTTGGGCCCTCCGAGGCTTCCACCTCCGCCCGCAGGGCTCTGGTACCGCAGATCCGGGTGGCGGAGCGAGCAACCATCTACGATGATGACTACGAAGAGCCTCTCGACGAATCTACACCGGCCACGCTAGGAGATGTGTCGTCGGATGCGTCGTATACCATTGTACGCGCCACGGTGCTGGAACCCGACCTCCCCAAGGCGAAATGCGCCGATTGCGGCGACAAACTTGACTTTGAGGAGCTTGCCAATCACTCCTGTCAGCCCACGACTTCGTCCAGAACCCCTCTTTTGACGATTCAAGTGCCGCCCTCCACGAGCGGCTCGAGTCTTTCCTCGACCGCCACATCGCCTGCCCTCACCACGCCACGGTCACCGTTCTTTGACAGATACGACAATCTGATCGGTGGCTCGGCGCCGCCCGTGACTCCTGCACTTTTTCATGTCTCAACGCAGGCGGACAAAAGCCAGTCGAATGGCGACAACGAAGAAACGCCAAAGGCGCGTGCAGTTCGTATCGTCGGGTCGCAAGCGGCCATCAAAATCTCGCACGTCAAGCCGTCCAGTCATTCGAATGCAGCAGATGCACGCCCGCAGCCAGTGCCTAGCTCGCCGCTTGAACCGCCGCCGATCCAGCGCTCTGCGAGTGACACACAAGCCGAAGCAGCAGCACGACGGAAGATGATCGAGCAACAGAGGGCAGCCAAACAGAAGGATATGATGGCTTCCCCTTTGCCAAGGGCTGCCACCACATCAAACTTGATGAAACAGAGCACCACTCCCGAAGATCTCTCAAGGTGCAAATCTGCAAAGAGCCCGCCGGGTCCCTTCTCGACGTCACCTCGAGTCCGCGTACTCAACGTGTCGGAAGGGCAGCATGTCAAGACGGATTCGTCTTCGTCGCTGTCGTCGACGGGCACGAGTGGCTTCGAGCGAACGCGCCCGTCCCACAGCGAAGCGGCCACTACCAACATCACGCCAAGCTCGAGCTACGAGCACATCCATGACGACGTCAAACAGCGGTCGACGAAAAGCTCGACGAGTTCTTCTTCTTCCAAGCAGACGCGCGAACGGGGTCGTGTCGATCTGAGCGGCATCGAAGAGATGATCAAGGATCTCACCGAGAGCCCTGAAACGTTGCAGCGAACGCTAACGGACGTGCCTCGCAAAAGCGCGCCGCGGCTCGAGGCTGCTCCAGGTTCGTCTCTGCGTCCAAGGTCCGCGACCGTCGCTGCCAAGACGGACCGAGAACGCGCTCTCGAGCTAGAGGTGGAGCGGCTGCGCGAAAAGGAGAGGGTCCGGCAGTTGCAGGCTCTTCGAATGAAGGAGAAGAAGAAGAAGGAGAGGGCGGCGAAACGGTGCTGCGTCTGCGATTGCTCCTTGGCGTCGAGTCGGACGCCGTTCGTGGAGCGTGATGGCAAGTTGCTCTGCGCTCGAGACTGGAAGGAGCTCTACCTGCCCAAATGCCGCAAGTGCAACCTCATTGTCGAAAAGAGCGCTGTCAAGTCGTCGGACGGCGCCCTTCGCGGTGTCTTCCACCGAAGCTGCTTTTCGTGTGCAGCTTGCGAAGCACCCTTCACGGACGGAAGCTTCTACGTGTTCAACAACCAGCCTTACTGCTCTCGACACTACCACCGCTTGAACGGTAGCCTATGCCGCGAATGCGAGAGCGGCATCGAAGGCGATTGCCGCCAGACGGACACGGGCGATCGCTTCCACCCGCACTGCTTCAGCTGCCAGTACAGCAGCTCTAAAAACGGCGCATGCCTCGCACCTCTGGCCGACTACTACGTGGTGGGAGGCCAGCGACTTTGCGAACGACATGCAGAGAAGGTGGAGCGTCGACTGGCCAAGGCGGGTCAAAAGCAGCTCAATCTGCGTGCTCAGAAACGCATGACCATGCTGCACAGTCTCCGATAGCAATCGACTCGGCGCATCTGTACCCGCATCGATATTCTATCTTCGCTCGTATACCCAGAACCAGCCTGTACAAGAGCTTTGTTCATCCCAGGATTGACCCATCGGAAGCAGAACCGAAAGATGCTGGCTCTGAGAGTGGTGAATACGAGTGTCCATGTTTGCAACAGCAGACAGAGAGTCAGCGTTTTGACAGGCTTCGATTTCTGCAAGGCGTAGCCGAAATTGGGGCAAATAAAAGTGCTTTGCGGAGCTGCCGCCGCGTGCAGTCAGCCATTGTAGGAACCGCGCTGGACGGGTACGCGAGCTGAGAGAAAGGGTGTGTTTCGCTTAGGCCCTCTGAGGAGGGTTAGGGCGAATATTCTGTTGTGATTACAGTGGGGCAATTGCGCCGGTTGCTTGCTGCTGCTGGTGTGCGTGCGTATCACACATCCCGCTTCCACTCACGCTCACTCCTCACCATCATCTCCCCTACTCCATTCTTCCTGACTTTGGGTTCCGCTCATCGAAGCAGCTTGCTTCCTTGACCCTTCGTTTAGCTTCCCAACCTCAGCCATCGTGCATGCCGCCGTTGCGTTGACTGCCACTACTCTCTTCATCGCAACAGGACTCGACAGTCGCAGCCGCATTACGCCCAGGCTCCACCCTTTTCGCCTCTCTCCTTTCAAGGCGCTCGTTCTTTTCGGTCATCTGTGTTGCCCCTGGACGATATCGCCTTCAATTCGAGCCAGCACAGGCACCTCAGCGCTATTTGTCTTGAAGCTTCCTCCTTTCTACCGGCAGATCACATTGTCGCCCTCCACTAACCCTTTCGAGCAATGCAGCTGGCTATCCGCACTCTGTAGCTTTTCGACCGCATACCAACAACCCTCGCTCGCGCTGCCCAACACCGGCCTGCAGTGCTGCGCTCTATCGCACTGCGCCCTCGTCTCGGCCGACCGTCTCATCCAGCACGCTACTACTGCCGCTGCAGTATTGCTTCCATTCTCCAGTCTGGTCCCTCATTGAACGGATGCCGCCCTTGTATCATCACTCCTGAAGGCGACGGATACAAAGCATATGAGCAGGCTCAGGCTGTGCCAGAGCAGGGATCAAGTAAGGCCTTGAACGCAACTTGCTCGACCTCTTCAACAGCGAGGCGACAAATGGGCACCTAGCCTTTCGTACATCTTCACTTTCGCTACAACGCCAGCATGTCGTACCTCCCCGACTCGTTCGTCACGAGCCCTGGCGCCACGGACCACGACTCGACAGTGCAACTGCATTCCAGCACCGATTCCTATCTTCAGTGGAACACCAACCCAAAGTCGCCCGATGAGCTGCACCTCGCTCGCGACTCCAACAGTACCACGGCGCCGCCGACCATGTCAAGGCTACGTTCCACCAGTTCCAACGTCACGACTTTGGCTGCTGCAAGCGGCGACACGCCCTCGGAGCCCGCCTCGAACGATGCCGCGTCGGTCCTCTCTCATCATGGCCACACAACCAGCCCCGAACGATCCATGTCGCCGTCCTACTTCACCAAGTTCTATTTCAAACCGCCAAATCGCTCGTCTGCCACCAGTCCCACCATCACATTCACAGGAGCACCCATGGAACCTGCTCTCGTTGCCAGTGCGCAGTCGCCGCCGTTGCTAGTCGATCCCACTCGCGATGCTCTGGCAACGCGCCGCCCCTCTAACGGCAACGTCGCCTCCAGCCCAACCATTTCCTCCGCAACGCTCATGTCGCCCACCTTGTCCAGCAAGCCAGCCAGCGGAGCCGGATTCTTCGCCTCGCTCCGTCCTTCCTCTCCCGGCAACCTCACCATTTCCACGTCATCCAGGACTCAAGATGCAGAGGGTTCGGTGAGAGCAAGGAGACCCAGCAGTGTCTTTGAGCATGTAGGCAACGTCTGGGAGCGTTTCGGTCGCAAAGTCCATCATACCCGCACAGCAACCTCGGAGCAGCCATCCAGCTCGGCCTCGCATGGTCGTCGTTCGGCCAGTCAGTCCTCGCCTCCTATCGGATTGGCTCCCGAACCAGCCGACCCCTTCGATACGACGCAAACTTCGCCTTCCGATTCGTTCGCGTCACATGCCTCTCCTTCTCAGTCC
Source organism: Pseudozyma pruni (assembly GCA_023212685.1). Lineage (NCBI taxonomy): Eukaryota > Fungi > Basidiomycota > Ustilaginomycetes > Ustilaginales > Ustilaginaceae > Pseudozyma > Pseudozyma pruni. The sequence goes on from JALBYD010000022.1 coordinate 272,455, forward strand.
ACCACCACTGACTCAGAATGCCGAACGCCGGCGACGCCCAGCAGCGAGATGCCAGCGCCTCAGAGTACGCCCCAGCCAACGCCGACAGCCCCCGCATATTCCTCGATATCGACGCAAATGTCGTCGCCCAGCACCGTTCAGCAAGAAGAAGTCGCAGAGCTCGCCTACCTTGCTCCTGAATCGCCAGCTTCACAAGGGCAAGGCGCCGTCTCCGTCGACTCACCTAGGATGGCGAGTGGCCAGAGACCTGCTCCCGCCCATCGAAGAACGTCGAGCTCGTTCGAACGTGTTCTGATCCAAGTCACGGACGACAACGAAAGGTTCTCGGTCGTTGACATTTCGGGTGTGGATTCAGCCGACGCAATCAAGGAGAGGATGTTCGCCAAGCTCCACCTCTACGATGCGGATCACGCCAGCTTCCAGCTCTTCCGCACCGAGATTGGTCAGGCGGAAGCGTCCGGTCCCGTTGTCAGTGATGATGTTCTGCTCGTCTTGTGTCTGCAGATGGGCGACGATCGTGGCACGCTCAAATTCTTGGTGCAACAGATCGCACCTCCGCTCAATTCCACCGTTCGAGCCATGCCACCACCCACCTCTGCTGCTGTCCCGCAAAGGGCGCTCAACGACGTTCGCAGGACTTCGGGCAACGGCTCTGCGGCAAGTCAGCATTTTCGAACAGAAAGTCAGTCGTCCAAGAGCTCCATGAGCGATGCTTTGGTCTATTCAGAGATGTTTGCCGCAGATGCAAGTCACGAGGGGTCCAATCGCAACTCGGGCAGCAGCTTGACGCGGTCGAGGGCTACCGCAAGGCGCGCTCTGCCCAGCGCTCCGCCCATCGATGATCTGCGTTCACCCACTCATTCTGGCTCGCATGCAGGGTCTCATGGTGCGCTGCAAGACCGCAGGTCGGTCGCCTCCTCGGGTGAAGGCTCTGCCAACGAGTCGTGGGTCAAACCTAGCAGCTCGACGAATGAAGGAGCTCCTCCCGTAGTCGTCACCCAACGCTCTAGCTCGATGTCTGCCAATGGTCCTGCAGCGGCTGGGTCTACAGATAGCACCGGCCGCCGACCCAGTCACACGGATGCTGAGAGGCCACGTCCCGACGTAGGCGTGTACGGCAACCGCTCCCTCAACGCTCCCGCTCCCGCAAACGGTTCTGGTCACAGACAAGAGCGCTCGGACGATGGCGTCCGCAGGACGACAGGACCGGCGCCTGCCCTGACCCTGCACAATGCAAAGAGCCTGGACGATCTGCATCGATCGATTCATTCCGCGTCTCAGCCGCCATCCATGACTACGCAGGCCGAGGTCCGCAAGCAAGCCGACATGGACCGAGATGGCCGATATCCAGCGCCTGCCATCATGAGGCCATCCACGGCAGCGCCTGCTGGTCCAGGCGCACGGGAAGGCGGCTCTTCTCACAGGCAATACAGTTCAGAGGTGCAGAGCAGCGGTCGGGCAACAGTCGAACCTGTACCGAACCTCGATCCTCGACTGCTGCAGCGCAACCGCAGTGCGCAGGCAGCGATTCCTAGTGGTCATCCGATCGAGAGCCATGGTCCGATGAGGATGTCGAGCAATCCGCAGATTCGATCACCGCCTCTGCACAACGCCCACGCAGGCCAAGCACAGATGGATCCCCGCTACCATAGCCAGCCTCCGCACTCCGCGCAACCGATGCAGGCACGTCCTCCCAGTATGGTGGCTCGTCCCCAATTCAGCGCGCCTCCTTCCTTTGCAGGACAGCCAGGGTACCAAGCCCAGTCATTCGGACAAGCCACGCCGCGGCCGATGGGACCCGGGTACGTGAACGAGTTTGGAGCGCGAGCTCCTGGCCCGCAACCCAGCTTCAACACGTACCACGGCCACGATCCTAGGATGAATCCCAACGCGATGCGGCCATACTCGTATCATGAGCAACCTCCGATGCATCAACATCCTGCGTACAGGCCTTACGGTCAGCCAAACCTCGTAGCCGCTTCTCCCTACCGGACGCGCGAAGATCCCTTCACTACTCGCTACTTCCCTGCGTCAAGCTCGCGTCAAGTCTCGGAGTTTCAGATGCAGGCTGGTCGCTTGGAGCCAGGCATGACGGTGCAACAGACGTTGCGGACCCACGAGATCGTACGTAACCACACTCCCATGGGAGGCCATCCATACCCAGCCGGGCATGCGCACCCGCCCGGCCCTTCGTATGGTCCCCGCGACCCGCGTCAGCCTGCTCAGCAACATCAGTACACGGGCATGGCAAATTATCCGAATGCATCAGGAGCTCCTCAGATGCAAAAGCGTCCCAGCTACAATGGCTCTGCGGTTCCTAGTCCGCACCACCAATCTCATCCTCAGACACAGGGTCAGCCTCTGCGGAGCGCACATGACAGCTACCCTGTCGGTGCTCACCCGAGACCGCAATCCGAGAGCTCGTCTGGAGCGCGTACATCGATGCACCAGCAACAGCCTTATCAGCAAGCGCAGCCACAGCAACACGGTGTCATGTCCGGTCCGGAAAGTCACCGACGGGAGCCTCCTGTGCGGACCAACACATCGGAACGCTCATCTGGGTCCTCCTTCTCCAGCCAGGGCAGCTCTGAGCCCAGGAGACCGTCCAACGAGGATCGCAACAGCCGCAACTCGATCGAAGACTCTTTCAGTGCTCCGACCTCAGCCAGAAGCTCGCAAAGCGGGCCTGTCTCAGCGAAGCCGGCCAACAACGAGCATCGATCGTCCTATGGAAAGGCGGAGCGCGAGCTGGCCGATGACGAGCTCGAGCACGTTCGCCCTCTGCCGAAACTTCCTCCTTCGTCGGCCACTACGCCAACCGATGCGTCCCGCGCGGTGTCTTCGGATGCCTACAGCGCGCTCGGCGGGCCCTTGCACAAGTCGGAGGACGAGGACACGTTGCGCGCAGGTGAATGGGCACAGTTGTGGCGCAACATCGATCCGAAGGCCGACGGCACCGTGATCGGCACCGCAATCAGCGGTAGCAGCGGCGGCGATGGCGATACAGTCAGAGCGGATTCGGGCACGCCGGGACCGACGCGACCTCAGACCAAGGACGGTGTAGGCTCCCCGGGTGCCGTCGCGCCGCCGCGTCTCCCAAGCCCAAGTCTGGCACCGGAAGAGAATGGCACAATCGCGTCGTTTGGAAACTTTGACGACGACGAGAGCGAGTCCGGAACGTGGGCACAGCCGCTGGATTCGGACGTCAATGCACCGCGTCTGCCTTTGCGGCTTGACGAAGATGGAGACCAGTCCTCGGACGGGCACGGCACTCTGCTCCCGGGCCAAGGCACCTTACTGCAGTCTTCGGCGCAAGACTTGTCGAGCCTGTCCACCGACCCAAAGCGGCCAGAGCTGAAGTTGACCATCGACCCGGCCGCTGGACCCACGCTCGTCACGTCGAGTCTGCCTCTCTCGGGCACCTCACCTCATCCGAGCTCGGCGCACCTGTCTTCGGCGGTCAACAGCGGAGGCATCACACGCAGCAACTCGTTTGCACGCAGAGACGACGATTGGGCGTTCCGTCCCCCGCCGGAGCAGCTGTACGAGAACCTGGACGACTTCTTCCCGAAGCACGATCTCGACAAGCCTTTGCTCGACACGGCTGCCGTCCCAGAAAGCCCCATGGTCACCAGTCCGCGCACCGAAGGTCCCGCCGAGATCGCCTCTAGCCCGCCGACCGCGTCGTCGCTTGGAGTGCAACAGTCTCTGGGCCAACGCAGCCGTCACAAGAAATCGATTCGACTCGTCGCCCAGGATCGCAAGAAGATCATGGACAAGAAGCCGGTCGCCCAGGCTTCGGGTTCGGGAGATGGCCTGATGAGACGGCGAAGCACCAAGCTGTGGGGTACAAAGGTGGTCGAGATGACGCCGGGCCAAGAGCTGGCTGCGCCCGCATCGGCGACGCTCGCCGAATCGCCGTCGTCCGACACGTCTTCGCCAAAGCCCGTCTTCAAGTGGGTCAAAGGTGACTTGATCGGCAAGGGCACGTACGGCCGGGTCTACCTCGCCCTGAACGCCACCACGGGTGAGATGATCGCTGTCAAGCAAGTCGAGCTGCCCCGCACCGCCAGCGATCGCGAAGATTCGCGCCAGAAGGGCGTCGTGGCCGCGCTCAAATCCGAGATCGAAACGCTCAAAGACCTCGACCATCCGCACATCGTCTCGTACCTCGGCTTCGAAGAGACGACGAGCTTCCTGAGCATTTTCCTCGAGTACGTGCCCGGTGGATCGGTCGGCAGCTGCCTGCGCAAGCACGGCAAGTTCGAGGAACCCACCATCAAATCATTCCTGCACCAGATCCTCTCGGGCCTCGCCTATCTCCACAGCAAGGGCATCCTGCATCGCGATCTCAAAGCGGACAACATCCTAGTCGATTTCGAAGGCATCTGCAAGATCTCTGATTTCGGCACGGTCCGTCGATCCGACGACATCTACGGCAACGTCGAAAACATGTCTCTCCAAGGGTCGATTTTCTGGATGGCTCCCGAAGTCGTCTCCTTGTCCAAAAAAGGCTACTCCGCCAAGATCGACATCTGGTCCCTCGGCTGTGTGGTACTGGAGATGTTCGCCGGCCGCCGTCCGTGGAGCGACGACGAGGCAGTGCAGGCGATGTTCAAGATCGGAGCCGAACGCAAAGCACCCCCAATTCCGTCGGATGTGAAGCTGAGCAAGCAGGCGGCACACTTTTTGAAGAACTGCTTCGAAGTGGATCCGGCAAAGAGACCGACGGCGCAGAGGTTGTTGGATCACGTTTTCAGCGTGCCCGATGACGGATGGCATTTTCAACAGAGCGCCCTTTGGAGGAGCTTGCAGCGCTGAGAAGCGTCATAGCAGCGGAGGGAACCTCCATAAGAGCGGAGAGGAGGCTAGCAGGGTAGCAGGCGAAGAGGGTGAAAAGGAGAGAGGGAAGGAAGATCGGAATCAGCGGAACGTTAGAAGTGTTGCATCAAAAATGATACCTGTTCGACACCTGGCCTTGATGGACCTGGTCGAACGCTTTTTTTTATTCAAGACATCGTGTGGTGTAAGGGGGTGTGGCAGGGGGGATGCTGAGCAGCGTAGCAGGACTGAAAAGACGGTGATGAGAGACACGCTTGCCTCTGTGTCTCTGTGACGGTGAGGGGGGATGACACAGTCGAGCAAGGTAGCACAAGTGACAAGTGCGTATTCTCTCTTGTGACGGGCAAGGGGGGATCACTCGATCTGTGAATTCGTGTGCAACTTTCTTGTGGGGAGAGGACGGAAGGGCGAGCGTAGAGCATCTCAAATGGCTCGACAGGAGATGAGGGAGCAAGCGTAGAGCACTACGGGGTAGATAGGGGCAAGCACAGAGCATCGCTGCTGATTTTCTCTCGATGGCAAATGGGAGGTCGAACGCAGAGCATCATCACTCTTGGCTTCCCTCGACAGGGATTCAAGGTACTAGCGCATATCATCGCTGTTGAGCGGCTTCCTCTGGGTGGGACCGCTTGCAGCGTGCTACTGGCTCGCATCCCTCCTCCGCATCGCAGCAAAGGTGAAAAGCTTTCATTTCGACGACAGACCCGCTAAAGTTAAGGTATCGTCTCGTGCCCCGACATCCAGCCAGCCAGACCCCGTCTTCAGAGCGCGACCACCGTAGCCAGTGAGCTCGTCCAGCCCAACCCTCACCACGCGCGTCTCACCCAACCCACCCTCACCCGCTCACACCCATCTCACCACACGCACCGCACCGTAGTGAGCCAAGCAAAGACCTTTGAAAACCACTTTTTTTGTATTTCGGACACGGTCAAGCCACCAAATGACTGCCGCTACGATGATTGTATGACGACGCAAGGCATCCGTTATGATTAGAGGTGAGAGTTTGATGAGATGCAGATGCTGGGGGGAAGGCGAGCGGATTTCACGGCGCGAATGGTTCCAATGAGCGGGAGACACAAACCAAGGATCAAATGACACTGCGAAAAACCAAAAATCTCGATTGGGTAGCAACTTCCTTTCTTTACTTTTTTGAGGTTGAATCACTCGTGGTTGATGCCGTTGCCGTTGCCGACACCCATGAGCATGCTGTTCGACATGGCGGGCATCGCAGTACCGGTAGCACCGCCGCGCTGCTGGGGCATGACCTTGTTCTTCTTGGCGAGACGGTCGTCCGAGGTATCGGGACTGTGCGAGTCGTCGCCCTCGAGCTTGTAGCCGTTGGAGCCGCCGCTGCCGCTTCGCTGCATGTCGCGTTCCGAGGGCGAAGCCGTAGCCGAACCGTTGAGGTCCTCGGCGTCGTTCCAGGATCGCTTCAAGCCCGAAACCTTGCGGGCTCCGTTGACCAGACCGCCGTTGGCAGCAGCAGCGCCCATGTTGGCCGCACCGTAGTCGGCGTGACCGGCGTGGGTGACATTGTTGAGGGTGATCGGTGCCGATTGACGTCGGTCACCGGCAGGAGGTCGAGCCAACTGTTGCGCCGAGGTCAAAGGGTACTGCTGCTGCTGCTGCTGCTGGTAGGTGGGCGACGAGGTGCCGTGGCCCGAGAGACTCATGTGCATGGTAGCGCCGTTGTGCATGGAAGAAGGCGAGGGCTGAGTGGTCGTAGGGGCAGAAGCGTGACCCTGGTCATGCGAGCCGGTCCAGCTGGTGCTGCTGCTCAGGCCGCTACCAAACCCCGACGTGTCGCCGTTGGAAGGGGTGGTGTTGGCGCGCATGAGAGGAGGGGCTTGCGAAGCGCCGTTGGCACCTGGGCTTGGCATGCCAGGAGCTCGCTGGCGCTGAGCCTGTCGCTCCTGAGCAGCGGCAATGACGGCAGCGGTCCTGGGGTAGTTGTCCGGGTGGTAGAGGAACGACTGGATGTTGGGCTCAAAGAGCGGATAGAGCGCATCGGCAATGCCGTTCTGCTCGGCGAGCTGCTTGGCTCGAGCGAACGAGATCCAGACGCCCTTGAGGTGCATAGCGCCCACCTTTACGACGATTCGCTCCTTTTCGTTCTTGAGGATACCGTCTCGCTTGCCACGCGACATACCGCAGACGTTGAGGAGCTTGGTGCCGTTGATCATGTTGTTGTCGTGTCTTCGGGCCACGCAGACGCCACGGGCGTCGACCTGGAAGCAGAGAGTACCCTCGTCCTCCCAAAGCGTGGTGGTGACACGGTGTCGTCCGGCGAGGGGCAGCTGAGTCGAGTACTGAGGAGCCGAGGCGTACGAGGGCGAAGAGAGGTGCGCCGAGCCGTTGAGGTGGCTGTGAGAGCCATCGCCATTCATAAAGTAGGCGGACGAGTGGCTGTGGGTGTGGGTGGGAGTGTGCGATCCGAGGTGGTGGCTGCTGTAACCGTAGCCGGCGTGCTGTCCGTGGTGCATCATCATGCCATTGACACCAGCGTGGTACGTAGTGCCTGTGGCACCGGGAGTGGTGGGAGCAGTGGCGACGTGGTGCGTGGTGCCGTTGGCGTAGCCGTAGCCGCTAGCGTACTGCGAATAGGCGTTGTGGCCGTACGGACTGGGGCTGCCGCCGTAGACGGGAGCCGAAGGATAGCCGTAAGGCGACCAGCTCGAGCTGTGTCCGCCGTTGACGGGGCTAGCCAGCGCACCGTGCGAGTGAGCGTGGTGACCCGTGTGGTGGTGGTGGGTAGCAGCGTGATGGGCGTGTCCTTCGCCGTACATGGAACCCGAGGCAGAGCCGGGGGCACTACCGGACGCCGAGGCGGGGACCGAACCCGATCGGACGGCCGAGTCGGCGACAGTGGCAGCAGTGACGCCAGCGTCTCGGCCGGTCACACCGGCGGGAGCCGGCGAGTTGGCGTAGCTGCCATTGCTGTGGCCATGGTGAAGGGGAGAAGCTGTAGACATGATGTCAAAGATGCAGAAGAGCTACAGGAATGCGTGAAGATGCTTTTGATGGGGAGGAAGAGTAAGAGTCCTAATGCAGCGTGAGAGGGGAGGATCGCACGCGGATTGCAGAGACAGAGCTGGTCAGGGTCCGTCTGAGAATGGGAAGAGGAGAGAGAAGCGATGCCGCGATAGACGAATGGCTAAATGCGCAGACAGAATCGATGCTTGTCCTGATCGATGGGGGATCCGTAGATGCTTGTTCCTGACAAGGTCAACGAAGCTGACGTTATCCGGGTACGAAGTGTTCGAGGAAAGAAGCCGAAGACCGAGTGATCGAGCTGAAGATGATGCGGATAGATCAGGGGATGCTATGGATACCTGATCCGAAGTACAAGATAAGGTGTCGAAGTGGTCACCAAAAAGTGGCAGGGCAGACACTGCGGCCGCGCGATATGGTCCGAATGGGAGTAAAGCTTGAAGTCGAAGAAGGAAGTCGTCGAAAAGGACGGGGAGATGGATGCAAAGCCTTCCAGTCGCGCGGCGAGAGCGAGAGCGAACGAGCCTTGTAGAGCGATGCGACCGAACAGTACGACGACCGGACGGGAGAACGCGACGAGATGGACGTGCCGAGTTGCGCGTCCAGCAGTATGAAGGTGTCGACGATGAGAAGTGGGTACGACCACGAGAGGGCGATGGAGGCGTTGAAGGGAGGATAGTCGAGCAGAAAGAGAGAGAGAGAGAGAGAGAGAGAAAGAGGAGAAGGAAGAGGATGCGACCGGAGAAAACGACACGCAGGTTGCAGATTGCTGCTTTTGCTTGTCACAGTGGCAGCAGCCGCAGGAGAATCAGAAGAAAAGGCGGTACTGTACGCTCTAAGAAGCACGAGGAGCATCAAAAAACGCAGAAGAGAAGCAGAAGACAGCGCAGCCGCAGACAGGCGCAGGCGCAGGCGCAGGTCCTAGAAACAGCAGCAGCAGCAGCAGCAGCAGCAACGAAATGCAGGGCACGAAGAAGAAAAGAAAAAGGCACGCAAAGTCGACGAACCGACGAACCATCAGTCACAGTTCAAATTTTGAAAGAAGAAAATGAGGAATCGCCTGGCGGATTCACCAGCGAGAAAGTATAAAGTTTGACACGACAGGGAAAAAGGCTTGTCACAGCTGATCTGCCTTGCTTGTGATGCTCTGCACTGCATTGATTGCCACTGAAGAATGAATGCCTTCGGATTGACGCCGTGGACAATTTGGCTCGGCCAGCGCAGGCCCGCTGCTTGACTAGTCAGTTACGCCGCTCCCGCTTGCCCACTTGAGAGTGTTGGACTGCTGAAGCACAGTGCAAATAAGGCCCTGCAGCGGTCAACCTGCATCTCTGAGTGTCACCCTGCTGGAAACGGCGCATTTCGCCTATCGCCTTTCTCCTATCCCCCCCCCCCCCCCCCCCCCCCGCCCCCCCCCCCCCGCCCCCCTCCCCCCCCCCCTGCGCCCCGTCGCCGCCCTCTTGCCTTCTCGGGCCGCCCCTGGCCGTCACTGCCCCCCCGCC